>CM062288.1:32993396-33180520 GCA_031216915.1 Pictodentalium vernedei | reverse complement strand
GAAAAAGATCGCCTTCATACAGTATACTGTTATTAGATTGAGATTGCACAGTTGCCATATTCAATGCAAGGTATCATGATTCGTGTTCAAATTTCTTAGAAATACGATTTTGTTTTTCGATGGAAATTCGTGGTAACGAGTGATTTGCGCATGTCTGTCGAGCATGGAAACCATCTTCAATAAAAATGCAGACAGTGTTGTCCTTTTGCAAAATGCAGTCCTGTCGCTGTATTCGAAAGTGTTTTGAATGCCTAGCTTTGTTCTTGGATATATGCAGCACATTTGGCCACAAGTTGTTCTGATGAAATATTATTTTATTATCAGTTCTGGTGCGAATACGGTAGCAGACTTCCAGGAACCAGTGGTGCCTACAGTCGACTCTATGAGTTGATTACATATGTGTTTCGTGCTCTATACATCCCAACCTTCATTTTGATGTATAATTTGTGTATATTTAATCTGAATTTAAGGAATATGAGAGGTGAGAATTTCAAAATAAACAAAATTCCATTACTTATATAGGCCCTTAATTATCGTGTTTTGGAACCATTTGTTTTTGTCTATTTGAGAAAATTCGCCAGTTCCTACAGACCTAAAGTTTTTGTTCGATCACTCGAAGGCGTCAAGTCCCAATGACATTTCCAAAGAGTAGACATTTCCTGAGAGTCTGTTGTTTTTAAAATTCCGAAATCATGATATATTACCGTTACCCCGTCCTTACCTGAAATAAGAAATTATACGTACCGGTGCGAGACGAACAACGTAATATTTCCTTTCTATGAATCTAAATACAAACAGCACTCACAACGTTTTTTATAATAAACAATGAAGGCGCAGTGTAAACTCCGGAAATATTTCGAAAGCTGGGTTTTCCCTGACGTCTTCTTGTTGAATGATTTTTATGATTCAGCAATGAATCACGACACACATCTGTCTTGTGGATTGAGATTTTGAAGTTGGTACGGAGGAAATCCGCGGCATGTTTCAGCGCTACAGATATTTCGACTGTGGAGGCGCTACAGGGTCAGTGGCGGCGCCATAGGGGGGGGGGGGGGGGGGGCTTAGGGGGGAGTACTTACCCCTCCACCTTTTTCGCCAAGCGTAGTAAAAAAATACTATTATTTTAATTTTTGTATTGAACGTTGCGGTGTGATGGTGGGTATGCTTAATTCCATATTCCCAAGTGCACTAAATCAGAGAAGTTTTTAAATTATGTTTGTGTCTGACCCCCCCCCCCCCCCCCCCCACACACACACACACACACATACACACATTCGCTGCAAACAACAAACAAGAGTCGAGGTCCAAATTGCAACAAGGCGTGCCGCGTTCAAAAGGTCTGAAACATACCGCTTAAGAGTAATCGAGAGCGTGCAACGCATCCGTTTGAAATGCAGCCTACTTTCATTTTCGATCTGAGTGTCGTTTGGTGCTTTGTGCTCGCACTTTACAACAGCGTTCTTCCGTTAAAATGTCACCATGTACGACGTTTTCTATAACTGAAAGACCTTACCAGTGAGTTTCAAAATTATAAAACTGTTTTAATTTGTCTGAGAATGCTCCAGAGAACACCATTTACAACGTAAGTTTTAAAAATTTTCTCAACTTCGGAGGGGTGGCCCCTCCCGAAGTTGAGAAAATTTTAAAAACTTACGCACGGCGGGCAATACCCAACAGTACCCCCCCTCACTTCTGTAACTCTGGCGCCGCCACTGTACAGGGCGGCATAGGGGTTATTTGCTCCTCTAAACGAAAGCTGGAACTAGGGCTGCACGATTTATCGATAAACTGATATATACCGATATTCAAACCAGAATCGATTGAATACCGGCGTAATTTTAAAAAAATATCGGTTTATCGTCATTATTTATTTACCTACAATTCCATTTTCACGATGTTCTGAGTTTTACTACCCTAGTCCCGAATGAATAATATTATCCCTGTACCTAACGAATTGGCCGCATCCTCAAAGGGTAATACGCAAATTGTGCAGTTAAACAATATTATTTTTCAAAATATTTCGACAAAATCATATCATGTGACCCCTAATTGGAACGATCTCGACGAGTTCTGTCCAATGAGGGGTCACTTGATATGGTTTTGATGAATTTTTTTGAAAAATTCGATAAACTAATATTTAAAAAAAAAAAAATAATTTTGATATCTTCTGAGTTGGGTAAAGGGTTATTCGAACTGTATCATCAAGGCATGGTGATTTGTTCCGACTGTGATGGATCAAGTCCCAATTATGAAATTATGATACGCATGTTCAGATATCTGAACAGCCTTTTGATATACCGGTATACCGCGTATTTTTTTGTTTTTGAACACCGATACCGGTATTCAGTTTCGAATACCGTGCAGCCCTAGCTGGAACCCACTAACCCCCCCCCCCCCACCCTCCAGCCTAGTACGTATAACTCACAACAGAGACTAGATGTTTGTCGACCAGTGATTGTGCAAAGGTTTCTGGTGTCGGACTAAAATATAACTCCCGCAGTGTAATTAACTCTGCCTGTGTTACTCCGATAATATGCCTATCGGATTACAGTAGAATCCTCTTAATTGAATATCCATTTTGCCAGTGAAAATTATTCAGTTAACAGGAGTATACAATTAACAGGGATTTGATCAGTTTCTTGTGTTCTGGAGGTAAACTGAGCATTTGTTCTATCATATCTTGTTTGACAGAGCTCATAGAGCTCTGTCAAACAAGATATAATAGAATAAATGCCTGTATTGGATGTAGTGAGGCCAAAAGGGTTGATAAATAAGTGGAATGTGGTGCGTGTCACAGTAATTCGACATATTACAAAAAATTATATACAATTAACATGAGTTTACTCTACAACCCATATGCAATTAACAGAGCAAATTTGTACTGAAGATATGGTAAATGGTTTTGTGTTTGAAAATTATATTCAAGTAACAGGGATATACAATTAAGAGATATACAATTAAGTGGGCTCCACTGTATTTCTATTGCGCATGTGGATACGGTCTTCGGGAATACTACCTCTGTCTTCGTGGTGTTTGCATAATTTTATCTCTCCAACAAATTTGTCCGATTCACCGACGGAGTTGGGGTGGGGTGGTGAACAATCTCCCAACGATGGGGCTGTAGCCACCTTTAGCCCCCCACCCCCACCCCCATGCGCCACCCATGTTTACACAGTCTCATGGATGCCGGATGGCGTATAACACTTGTACCTAATAAATCACCAATAAACCAAAAATACTAATCCATTAAACTCTGTTAAACTGGGGAAAAGATGAAAATTTAGTTGGTGGTCTATGAGCTGAAATATGCTTGAAGCTTCGTCTAAACTCTATTGGTCCAGTGAATATATAGGCAGATGTCAGGAAGGCGCGTCGGTCTATTGATTCACCTCGGTCGTATTGTAACTTTAGGTAATAGAGATGACGACGTCGTCATGTTGAGCTAAAACGGTTTAAAACATAGAAATAGACATGGGCGGATTCAAACTTTTTCACAAGCATTGAGACTTGGGGACATGGTATTATATGCTATGGCACCTCGACACCCAATACCGGCGACAGATGAGTCTACATAAAATGGTGGGAGTAAAACATTACGGTCATGTGCAAGCCGCTACCGGTGTGCAAAAGTGGGGAGACCCCTGAACCCACCTACGAGAATGGTATGACCCTCACGTACTCGCCTCATCTTGCCACTACGCGCGTCTAATGATACTTTTCACCATGACCCACGAGTAGTAGGCCTAGATGTGGAGACCGGGACCTTACCCCCTGCTTCAGAACTGACGTCACAGTCACGTGACCTAGTTACGTGATGTTTGGTTGTCATGGTAGCCCGCGTGAGCGGCCATCCCGTGACGCTACTACCATAGTGATACATGGTCTTACTGTGCATGAGCCGCGTGTGTTGTTTGGGTGACACGTATTTCCATCGCCCATTTTGTATACTGGATGCCGCCATCTTGGTTTCTATGGTTAGCATGTGGTTGTTATGTGACCCAAACGCCTGCGGTAGGACTGGGGTATGTTCGGAGAGTGCGTTCCTTTGTATAAGAGTAAATCTAATTACCCATAGAGACCCAACAATTCCTCCAAATCACCAAAAAAACCACCCAAATCACTAAAATGGATTCGGATTCCCCAGAGTCCTCCTTTTTTCCAAATAATAGGCACTTTCCTTTGTATAAGAGTCACTCCAATTACCAAGAATCTTCGGTTACTTCGTAGAATTACCCAAATAGACCGGATAACGACCACAGAGCATCCCAAAAGACTACCAAAACAGACTCCCAGAATTCCTCTTTTTTCCAATAGCAGGCGCGTTCATACATTGTCTAATCCTTCTTAATCTCATCCCGAAACTAGGATTCTGACCCAAAATAACAAAATTCGAGTCAAATAAAGTCCACTTGTGGTAGTCGTTGTCGGGTTGTTTTCGGTGATTCCATATACTCCCACCACACCTTTTCGACCCTATGGCACTAGGTGCCACCCTATTTATATGCAACAGGGCGAGATCGGAGAAACGAGGATTTTGACCCAGAAAAACAAACTCGAGCCAAATAACCAAATAAATGAGTTTCGGAATTCATTTGGGTAGTTTTGGGCACTTATCGGGTCCATTTGGGTAATTTGTGTATTTGTCGGGTTGTTTGCGGTATTTGCTCATACTCCCTTTCAATCGAACACACCTTTTAGAGACCCTGTTGGAAGATTACGGGCTCATAGGAACCACGTGCCACCATTGACACAAAGATGGCGGCCCACTTCATACAAAATGGATAATGGAAACACGCGTTACCCTAACACGACCTGGGCATGCGCCCCCCCCCCCCACGTCACCCATCACCATGACGTCACAACATATTGGTGTTTAAGCTCACATACTTATGCACAATGGCTAATCGTGACGGTGATAGTTTTACGGGTGAAGGAAGACGGAGTACCTGGAGAGAACCACCCAGCATCGACGAGCAACTGTTATCTCCTCAACATTCTACACTGTTCAAGCTCCGCTCAAGCTGGGTTGCAGTGGTTGAAGACAATGTGCACCATCGACGTGCAGGACGCCTTAGTACACGGCGTCATCGTGACCCCATGTAGGCAACCGGGGTAAAGTGCCTTGCCCAAGGACACAATGCGGGTCGTCCCGGACTGGGAGACCATGTTCTACAACTCAGTTAAATAACAGAAACTCTTCTCTTCTTTGTAACTCCAAAACAGCCAGGGTAACCGCTAAGATGGCCGATTGGGTGGAGGGTTTTACACCTGATTTGTTCAGACAATTATGGCCCAATCATCAAATCTAGTCATAGATGAAAGAACATGATAACCAACAAAAGTGAATTCAGGCCTAGCAATCTAGAAAATAAAGGAGTGCAAAACAGTTGCCCTCCTCAGTTTGCTTGGGAGTGCAATTGCACCTAAAATTTTCAATACAAAAACTTTGTATGCTATTTTGGTTATATTCACTTGAAGATATTAATATTGTGAATGAAAAATTGCGCTACATTCAGCTACATAGTGGACAAATTGGCACACACATCTCATTATTCAAACTGTTGCATTAAATTCTTATGTGACTGTCTTTTACACTCAAAATGTATCGAAATGCGACACAGAGTGGGTCATGAATTATTGCGAATCAGTGCTACATTGACAAACCGTCCCTGAGATCCAATGTGTTCTCTGTGCCAGGGGACGAAATGATAATAGATTTTAAAAGCAGTCCCCAAACAGGTCTGGGATTCCAGAAAATCAAGGGGTGCAAAAAATTGCCCTCCTCAATTTTTTCTAGGCGTACAGGCCTGTGAATCCCCCCCCCCCCCCACACACACACAGAAAACAGCTTATGACCCCCCAATTGGAACGAGCTCGATGAGCTAGTTCCAATGAGGGGTCAAAAGCTGTCTTTGAAGCAAAACATTGAGTTTTAGTTATTCCCGATTTCGTTTTGCAAGTGGCGTGCTGTAGTCATGTTATTTATTTATTTATGATTTATTTATCATTGATTTATTTATTTATGTTCAAGGTCACATATTTCTGCACAATGGCTAATCATGATCGTAACACGGAGACAAAGTCAAGTTTTGTCGATCGTTTATACCCATGTTGCCCATTTTAGAAAACTTTCACTCCTAACTTTGGTGTCTGGGTTCTATTTTACTAGTAAAACTGAGATTGCCTACCAGAGTAAACAAGCACTGCTTCACTTTCCGGGGTTCTCACTGGGATCTAATCATGATGTGTAAGCGGTTCAATATATGACTGATAACAGGAATTCATATTATGTGAGCTTTTTCTCTAAAGTGTTTTATCACTGCCACAAGGCACATGCTCGGGTAATCTTTGTAAGACTGTGACCCGGGACCCTCCTGCCCTCACAGCAACTCGTTCAAATTTCATCTGACTATAAAACTGAAAGAAACTGGCCGCATTTGGGTCGACTCAGTTCACGCTTCATATCGAAGACAAAAATCACATAATCACATTCTACTTGTCGTACTCAGCCCAAATTAATTTATTTATGTGTCTGCATCATTATTTAACGCAAACACAGCATCAAATTCAAGAAATGTTGAAAAATATCCGACTTCACCACGTTAAAAAACATCGATTTCAAAGATAAACAAATTGTACTACACATGCGCACAGTATCTGAAATTTGAACGGGTTGCTCAAAGACTGTGAGGGCCAGGAGGGCCCCCGGGTCACAGTCTTACAAAGACTAATGCTCGGGCACACCAATATACACAAAAATCACATATCGAGATCGAGTTTACTGATGAGGTAAGTTTGAAGTGTTGTGACCGACGATGAGTACTCTCGTGTTAAAAGTCACGCGCTTGTATTAATTAGGGAAAAAGCTACTGCCACTCCACGTCAACAAGTGCTTGTCGTAACCGGAACAGTGCACAACTGCAAGAAAACACGGATGTAACGAAATCGGCCGACCGTGCATAATACAGTACGTGGAGAGTGTATTATCACTGAATCACCCCAGAGTGGAGATTCCACCCGAGCAATAATAGCAAATTTGTTGCAAAGCATAACCAGCACCAGCAAAGTTTCAGCCAATGGACCTCCGGGTTAAACCCGGAGGTCCATTGGCTGAAACATTGCTTGTGTTTTTTGTCGATATATACAAAAATTGAAAGTTATAGCTTGGCTGATAACTCCACTCCGCGGGTGATTTAGTTGCAATCCACTCTCCACGTACTGTATTTGTCACTTTGCCGACGGCCATACTAAACACCGAGGGATACCGAAGTATACCGAGGTGAAGAAAAGTAGGGGTGGGAATGGGGTGAAAGGGGTACGTTGTGGTGTGTTTCGAGTATATAAATAGATTTTAGAAGTATGTGCATGGTTTTAATGTCATTCATTTGTTAGAATTACGGGCGCTAAAGTAATAGCGTTCGCTGAAAAATCTTCTCGGTATTTAGTAGGTAGCTTGGTAATTAGTATTTACATTCTAAAATTTGAAACTCCGCGCTCTTCTGTTCATGTATGACTGGTTTAATGACAACCTGCCAGTATCATTCCAAAATAGTTTCAAAACATATAATAATCCATCTGGTATGGAAACCAGGCAGATTGACAAAAATACAAACTCTTACACCGAGAACCAAATTCTCGTCTGATCTACCATTGCACACCTTTCCTAGACTCCGAAATTACAAACTAATTCAAGATCTGAGTTTAAAAAAGCAATCACCGAGAAATTCCTGAACTCATACCGCACCCAGGTCTACTGTAATAACCCCGAATGCCGTGATTGTGCTCAACGTACTACCTCGCAATTATAATGTTTGTTCGTTTGTTAATATACAACTATTTCAAATAACCTGAAGTCTCATCATCCTCTTCATGAGATCATAGCCCCAGTTGTGCTCTTTGTAACTTCTTATCAGAACATGTGGACAGTGGTTTTGTGACGTCACAAAAAAAAAACTTCAGCTCCTTGCACGCTGCTGGTGGATATTTCTGCACAGGACATGAAATCTCTTGCCACTGAAATAAGAAGAATTTTGGCCCGTTTAATCAAATTTCCCCTGGTAAATTGAATGGACTTTTTGACTACTGATTTCTACAGTTAAATTTAGATTAATTTTTCATCAAATCTAGTCATGGCTGCTTAACAGCAGCCATGACTAGATTTGGTGAAAAATAATTTTGAAATACTCAGCAGGTTAAGAGTTAATGCCTGTAAATGTAAGTTCTGAAGCTGATTGAGTTTTTGTTTTGTTTTTGTTTTTGTTTGTTTTTTTATTAGGGTTTAACGACACATTAACAGCCAGGGTCATATCATGTCGGTGACAGTTTTACGGGTGGAGGGAGCCGGAGTACCCGGAGAGAACCACCGAGCAACGACGAGCAGCTGCCAGCTCTCCAACATCGTAACTCTGAACTCTGCACCGCGGCACAGGCAGGGTTAGATTGGTTGAAGACATGCGCACCATTGACGTGCAGTACGCCTTAGGTTCCGCTCCACAGTTGTCCTGGCATTTCCAAATATGACATGCCATACACTTTCTTCAAATGCAAATATTTTGTAGCTTAGTTGTCTAACTCATAACATGTATTACATTTCCCAAATTCACAAAAAACATATAACACTATCTGACTAAGTAGAAATAAACAATCTGAATGTGGGTGGAATAATTTATTCTCAAAGGCCAGACTTCAACCTGAAAAATTGCATGAAAAAATGCCGAAACCAGTCATTTTCAGCCACCTAGCAGCCTCAAAAGCAGAATTTTCCCACCAACCCCCACCTACCCACCCCTGGAACAGAGCATCCCCTGTTTCTAAAATGCAAAAAAAAAATTATATGTTTCCGTCTCATTTTTTAGTTACCTGTCTGGTAACAAACCCGTGTAAAAATTACATTTTAAAAAATAGCCAATTTTTCGAAGCCACTGTTTCCCATAATTCATCTGGTAATTTACCCCTATGTATCAGACTCCAACTTTGGGACCAAAACTTCAAATTCTCTTGTCCAACAAAAAACCTAATGTAATCATATATCTGATACTAAAATATATCTCTATTTTACATGGCCTTAGTTTCAACATATGCCCTATGTTTAGAAGTTGACCCCTGTGCAATAGTACGACATGTGGAGCGGAACCTTAAAGAGAAAACAAGAGTGATCTCCCCTTGGATTTCACTCAGACAAAAGAATCGGGAGTCTATCCTGAGTTGAATGAACAAAAACCCACAAGTCTCTACTTTCAACCAGTAAAAAGATACAGCATGGTCTTTCTGATTGCCGAATAGCTTTTGCAGCCAGTTTTTGTCTGATTTTCACAACCACACCACACCACACCACATCAGCCCACACATTTCTCTGAGCCACTTCAGAGAGCATTTTTTGTTATTACCACCAGCCACATTGACTAACCAGGTCCAATAGCACTGTTAAATACAGTCAAAATGCAAAACAATAAGCAGCGATAACCATAGCTTGGGGAGGGGGGGGGGGGGGGGGGGTTGCTCTCTAGATATGAAAAATCGTGACATCAGCAATTGTATTTTCAGCTGTGGTCACTTTTCACTCGCCAACGACGGAAAAAAACTTGCCGTAAGACAAGAGATGTGGACAGCACTCTCAGCTGACCAACGGGATCGACGACTTAAAAAGTAAATGACTCACGTTTCCGACAATTCTAAAAATCAAACTTCGACCGACGGACGTTTGACTATACATAAAACGGTGGCAATTGCAAACAACCCTGACCAGGTAAAGAGGATGAAACCTCGAAAATAAAATGTGTCAACAAAACAAAAAAACAAGGCTAAATTAAAACCGTTGACACTGAGCCGAAATGACTAAAAATGTACTGAATATATATGAATACTAAATGCAAGCTGTAGCTTTAGATATATCGGGCACAAAAGCCACAAAAGCCCAATAACGACATAAAGCAAATAATAGCAAAACAATAAAAAAAAACTAAAAAAAAAATGAAAAGTTCTGCCGGCCCAAAGCCCAGATAAAAGCTGATGGGAGTTTTATTTTTTATCAAGTGTTACAGTGATCTGTGTTGTGATACCCAATTAGCGCTTACAGACTTCATCCACACATCGAGGTAGCCTATTAATTACCAAGCTACCTACTAAATGCCGAGGGGAAGTTTTCCGCGACGGCTCGGTATATATATCTTGCATTTACTCGAATAAATCAACGATTATATTACATATATTTCTTCAAAGGACTAAGTTATATGTCTGTACCCATATCTTAACTCTTTAAACGACCCTTACTTACTTATTTTCCTTCACCACGGTATACCTCGGTATCACTTGGTGTTTAGTAGCACCCCTTTGCCTAAGATGGACATTAACAATCGGTATATTCAACGTAAGAGTGGCCTTTCTAACATACACGCTGTTCGGCCAGGTTTTAGTCTTTTTGACCAGGCCTCGAAAGAGTTTAGCTGGGTGGAAGCTATTTATCCAATAATGAGACAATTTGGAAAATTGATCTACATACATTTGTACAGAAAACGTAAAGGAACGCGTGCCGAGCCCCCCCCCCCCCCCCCCCCCCCCCAGCAACGTGCATAGATTGTTTGTCAGCGTCGACTGGGGCTTTGTGGATGAGTAGTTCCGATGGGTGTCCAGGGGTTTTCCGTGTGTAGGTACAAATTCTGACTGTTCAATGGGCACTGGAGTGAACAATTTTTTTTAGTTTTGACACCTTCTATGAGCGTGTTCCACGTTTCTGATTCCATCTAGAGAGGTTATTGGTCTCACACCACCCGATAACAGCGTGTTGACACCTTATATGAGAATGTTCCAGTTTTCATTTTTCGTCAACAGAGGCTATCATTCTCACAGCTCACGATAACAGCGTGTTGCCACCTTTTGAGTGTTCCATGTTTCCGTTTCCAACTGGAGAGGCTATCATTCCCACAACACTCGATAACAGCGTGTTAACACCTTTTATGAGAGTGTTCCATGTTTCTGAGTCCATCTAGAGAGGTTATCAGTCTCACACCACCCAATAACTGCGTGTTGACACATTATATGAGTGTCCCACGTTTCTGAGTCCATCCCGAGAGGGAATCATTCTTACATCACCCATAACAGCGTGTTGTCACCTTCTATGGGAGTGTTCCATGTTTCTTTCTCACAACGCTCGATATCGGCGTGTTGACACCTTCCATGGGAGTATTCCGGGTTTTCTTCTTCGTCTAGGGAGGTTATCATTCTCACATCACCCATACGAGCGTGTTGACACCTTCTGTGATAATGTTCCATGTTTCTGTCCCCATCTGAGACTGTTCCATGTTTCTGTCTCCATCTTGAGGGGCTATCATTCTCACAGCGCTCGATAACAGCGTGTTGACATCTTCTACGAGAGTGTTTCGTATTTCTGTCTCCATCTAAAGAAACTGTCATTCTCATATCACCTGATAACAGCGTGCTGACACCTACGAGAGTGTTCCAGGTTTCCTTCTTCGTCTAGGGAGGCTATCATTCTCACGTCGCCCGATAACAGCATGTTGTAACCTTCTATGAGACTGTTCCATGTTTCTGTCTCTATCTAGAGAGGCTATTATTCTCAAAAGTTCAAAACACTCGATAGCAGCGTGCTGACACCTTCTACGAGTGTTTCGTATTTCTTTCTCCATCTGAAGAAGCTGTCATTCTCACATCACCCGACAACATCGTGCTGACACACCTATGAGAGTGTTCCAGGTTTCTTTCTTCTTTATCTAGGTAGACTGTCATTCTCACAACACTCAATAATGTTCAGCGTGCCGACACCTTCTCTGAGAATGTTCCATGTTTCTGTCTCACTCAAGAGAGGTTATCATTCCCATGACACCCGATAACAGCGTGTTGACACCTCCTATGAGTATTCCATGTTTCTGTTTCCATCTAGAGAGGCTATCTGTATTATTCTCACACCGCTCGATAACAGCGTGTTGACACCTACTATGAGTATTACATGTTTCTGTCTCCATCTAAAGAGGCTATCTGTATCATTCTCACAACGCTCGATAACAGCGTGCTGACACCTTCTATGAGTATTCCATGTTTCTGCCTCCATCTAGTGAGGCTATCTGTATCATTCTTACAACGCTCGATAACAGCGTGCTGACACCTTCTATGAGTATTCCATGTTTCTGTCTCCATCTAGAAAGGCTATCTGTATCATTCTTACAACGCTCCATAACAGCGTGCTGACACCTTCTATGAGTATTCCATGTTTCTGTCTCCATCTAGAGATGCTATCTGTATCATTCTTACAACTCTCGATAACAGCGTGCTGACACCTTCTATGAGTATTCCATGTTTCTGTCTCCATCTAGAGAGGCTATCTGTATCATTCTCACAACGCTCGATAACAGTGTGTTGACACCTTGTATGAGTATTCCATGTTTCTGCCTCCATCTAGAGAGGCTATCTGTATCATTCTCACTACGTTCGATAACAGCGTGCTGACACCTTCTGTGAGTATGCCATGTTTCTGTCTCCATCTAGAGAGGCTATCTGTATCATTCTCACAACGCTCGATAACAGCGTGCTGACACCTTCTATGAGTATTCCATGTTTCTGTCTCCATCTAGAGAGGCTATCTGTATCATTCTCACAACGCTCGATAACAGCGTGTTGACACCTTGTATGAGTATTACATGTTTCTGTCTCCATCTAAAGAGGCTATCTTTATCATTCTCACAACGCTCGATAACAGTGTGTTGACACCTTGTATGAGTATTCCATGTTTCTGTCTCCATCTAAAGAGGCTATCTTTATCATTCTCACAACGCTCGATAACAGCGTGTTGACACCTTCTATGAGTATTCCATGTTTCTGTCGCAATCCAGAGAGGCTATCTTTATCATTCTCAGAACGCTCGATAACAGCGTGCTGACACCTTCCATGAGTATTCCATGTTTCTGTCTCAATCCAGAGAGGCTATCTGTATCATTCTCACAACGCTCGATAACAGTGTGTTGACACCTTGTATGAGTATTCCATGTTTCTGTCTCCATCTAAAGAGGCTATCTTTATCATTCTCACAACGCTCGATAACAGTGTGTTGACACCTTGTATGAGTATTCCATGTTTCTGCCTCTATCTAGAGAGGCTATCTGTATCATCCTCACTACGCTCGATAACAGCGTGCTGACACCTTCTGTGAGTATGCCATGTTTCTGTCTCCATCTAGAGAGGCTATCTGTATCATTCTCACAACGCTCGATAACAGCGTGCTGACACCTTCTGTGAGTATGCCATGTTTCTGTCTCCATCTAAAGAGGTTATCTGTATCATTCTCACAACGCTCGATAACAGCGTGCTGACACCTTCTATGAGTATTCCATGTTTCTGTCTCCATCTAGTGAGGCTATCTGTATCATTCTCACAACGCTCGATAACAGCGTGTTGACACCTTGTATGAGTATTCCATGTTTCTGTCTCCATCTAAAGAGGCTATCTGTATCATTCTCACAACGCTCGATAACAGCGTGCTGACACCTATGAGTATTCCATGTTTCTGTCTCCATCTAAAGAGGCTATCTGTATCATTCTCACAACACTCGATAACAGCGTGCTGACACCTTCTATGAGAATTCCATGTTTCTGTCTCCATCTAGAGAGGCTATCTGTATCATTCTCACAACGCTCGATAACAACGTGCTGACACCTTCTATGAGTATTCCATGTTTCTGTCTCCATCTAAAGAGGCTATCTGTATCATTATGACAACGCTCGATAACAGTGTGTTGACACCTTGTATGAGTATTCCATGTTTCTGCCTCCATCTAGAGAGGCTATCTGTATCATTCTCACTATGCTCGATAACAGCGTGCTGACACCTTCTGTGAGTATGCCATGTTTCTGTCTCCATCTAGAGAGGCTATCTTTATCATTCTCACAACGCTCGATAACAGCGTACTGACACCTTCTATGAGTATTCCATGTTTCTGTCTCCATCTAGAGAGTCTATAGCTGTATCATTCTTACAACGCTCGATAACAGAGTTTTGACACCTTCTATGAGTATTCCATGTTTCTGTCTCCATTTAGAGAGGCTGTCTGTATCATTCTCACCACGCGCGATAACAGCGTGCTGACACCTTCTATGAGTATTCCATGTTTCTGTCTCCATCTAGAGAGGCTATCATCACCCCATTGGTTCTTGAAATACAAATTTTGGGTGGAGCCCAAAATGGGCATGTTCCCATCCCCAGAGAGCCCAAATATTGACCTACCAACCTTCCTTGAACAAACTTTAATCCTCACCACCAAAGGAAAAGTTCCATTCCAAATATCAAAGCATTCTCTGTGGTGGTTCATGAGAAGAATTTTAAAGATTTTTAGGCTTTTGGGGTATTAATCACAGATCGAAGATATATGTTTGAATTTGGCCCAGAGGTTTAGAAGAAGACAAGTTTCAAAAGTTAACGGACGATGGACGCCAAGTGATAGCAATAGTTCCCAATGACTTGTAGTCAGATGAGCTAGAAAGAGGTTTAACCCTTTACCTAACGAATGGCCCGCATCCGCCCGCGTAATATGCAAATTGAGCAGATGAAAAAATTGAATTTTTCAAAATATTTCAACAAAACCATATCATGTGACCCCTCATTGGAACGAGCTCATTGATCTCGTTCCAATGAGGGGGTCACATGATATGGTTTTGTTGAAATTTTTTGAAAAATTTAAAAAAATTGTATTTAAAATAATAAGTTTTGATATCGTCTGCGTTGAGTAAAGGGTTAAAGATTATTCCTCATAATGGACTTCATTACAATTCGGGCTCCAATGGGGAGCCCAAATAAAAACACAGGGACTTGGTTTGAACAAACATAAATCTGATCTCTCTAAAGATGCTGTACACCAAATATCAAAAGATTCTGACTGGTGGGTCTAAAGAAGATTTGTAAAGATTATTCTTGATATTTCATAGGGAACCCAAAAATTAACCAGGGTTCTTGTTTTGAACAAATTTGAATCTGACCTCGATAATGAGGTTGTATATCAAATATCAACAGATTCTGACTGGTGGATCTGAGGAAGAAAAGTTTTGAAAGATTATTCCCCATATTGGACCAAGTTAAAATGTATGCTCCTAGAGAAAGCCCAAATATTAATCAAGGAAATGAACCAAGGGACTTAATTTCAACAAGCTTGTATCTGACCCCATCATGGATGTTGTATATCAAATATCAAAAGATTGTGATCAGTGTTTCTGGAGAAAAAGATTTTTAAAATTTTGGCAAGTATGTTGACTCAGCATTTTTTCGATTCCACTATGATACAACCGCTAGATTTGTTTACCATTCCATTCTATTAGTCTTAACGATGCTTCATACTAAATAATGGATCTCTGTTCTGAGTGGTTTGGGAAATATGGCCGTTTGAAAATATTCCTCTTTTTAGATCCTTGGGTTCCTATGTAGATGTGGGGAATACATTTTTCAAGTTAACACGTTCACAAAGTCATTATCAGAAAAACACCAAGTTTTGAACAAAAGGGGGCATACCTCCAGTGAAAGCCAAGGAAATCTTATGAATAACAAACTTGACCAAGTTCTTCTCACAATGTATGCCTGTACCAAGTTTCGGAAAAAATTATTCTATTTGTTTTCGCATTCACAATGTCATTTTCTGACTAACACCAAATTCCAACTAGAGTGATGTCACTCATGCAGCCCGACTGTCCCAGCAATGGCAATGCTTAGACACAAAATAGTCGGAGCCATTTTTTGTTAACCGTTTACCTAACGAATCTGCCATTACTGCACTCGTGATATACAAAATTTGCTATTCAAATTTTATTTTTTCATTTCTCCACTCCAAAACATACCTCATGACCTATTAATGGAACAAGCTTGAAGAGCTTGTTCCAATAAGGACTAATAAGCCATGGTTAGAAGTAAAAAAACTGAAAAAAATCTGATGTTTCAGAAAAATAATTTGTACTGTTGGCTTCAACTTGTGTTAGGTAAAGGATTAAAGATGCAGTATATAAAGCAATACTGGGCTATAGGAGACAGTTTTATTTTTGGCATGTAATAACTCCCAATCCTTCAAAATGCATTTTGGGAATAATTGCCTAAGTGACACATGTGTGCGTGTGGGGTGTGGGCGGGGGGGGGGGGGGGGGGGTTGTGATGTTGTGTTAGTCAATTTTTGTTTGTTTGCATTTAGTAACTCCAAATCCTTCAAGTTATTTGGTATGCAGTGGTGGTGTGTCGGAGTAGTCTATTTTTGTTTGTTTGCATTTAATAACTCCCAATCCTTCTAAATGCATTTTTGTTAAAACTGCCGAGAAGAGTGGGCGGATTGGTTGTGGAACCTATATTCAAACCTGGCCTGTATTACTAGCTGGAAAATACACATATCAACTTTGGTTGAAATCAAATAATCCAAACTGGAGTTATCGGTCGGAAACCAATTGTTTACAGACAGATGGACGGACCGACGGATGGACGGACGAAAGTCATGACTATAGCCCTGACTGTAAACAGTCAGGCTAAAAATGCATTTTGAACCAAAGAAAAAATATTGCTTAAATGGCCCTGGGTGAGGAGGAGGCGGGGGAGGGGAGTCCGTTTTTTTCCGCATGTGGTCAGTTGAAATCCTTCAGAATGCATTTTGAGCAAAAGAGAAAAACACCCGGGGTTGGGAGGGGGGTGGGGTGGGGTTGTCTGGGTTTAACTTTAAGCAAAACTGTAAAAAATGCATTTTTGACGAAAGAAAAAAAAAGTGCCTAATTAGCCCCGGGGAAGGGGGGGGGGGTGAGAGAGGGGGTTACGTGAGTTTAAAAAAAGTTCCGCGTGTAGTGACTGTAAATAGTTCAAAATGCATATTGGAGGAAAGAAAAAAAAAATGCCTAATTGGCGGGGGCTGGGCAGGGCAATAACTTTAACAATTTTCATTGGATAAATGTGGTCATCAGACTTGAGCTAGAGACATGTACTGAAAAGAATTGAAATGCGTTAACTTTTGTTTAAGTTATGGCATGAGGGAAGTTCGGACAGACGGACTGACAGACGGACTGACAGATAGATGGACGGAGCTAGCTCTGTGCTATATCCCTCCCTTGTGGGAGGAGATAAAAAGTAACAAAGTATGTGGTGGAAGCCTAATTTGAAATTTAGAGAAACTAAGTTCGAAAAGCGTTGTGAAGAGGGTTAAATTAATGCCAATATTATTTGAAACCACTGTGTACAGCTTCAGTAGACCTTGCCCGAAATGAAAAAAAGAAAAAGAAATCATGTTGTAAGAGAGTGTTTGGAGAATAAAAGGTAGAACCTTGAAAAGCAGAACTTTAATCCGAAACTTTAAGCTGGGAATACTAAGTAAAATTGATTGGCAAAAAAAGGTTAAATATTTCCTAAAACCGATAAAAGAAATCATTGATGTAAATGGATTCATTAAGTTGTATTGACCCTGCTAGAATCAGAGTAAGAAAGTATGTGGCAAAGTCTAATTTCAAATACAAAGAAAGTAAGTCTGAAAACATGTTTAAAAAGGGTTAAAATCATTCTCAAAATGGATGCCGAAAGAGTAGAGCCCCCTTAATTGGATATCTCTTAACTGAATAACCCTGTTAATTGAATATAATTTCTCAACACAAAACCATTTACAATACCTCCAGTACAAATTTGACCTGTTAATTGAATATAGGTTATAGAGTAAACTCCTTTTAACTGAATAAAAAATCTTGCAACCCGTTGAGAAATTACCTTGACTCTCCCGTTTTACTTTGTGTCAAGACCTATTTGGCCCCAGTACACCCAATACAGGCATTTAATCTATTACATCTTGTTTGACAGATCCCATGGAGCTCTGTCAAACAAGATATAATAAAATATTTACTTATTTATTGGTGTTTAAGGTCATATATTTCTGCACAATGGCTAATCATGGCCACGACAGTTTTACGGGTGGAGGAAGTCGGAGTACCCGGAGAAAACCACCGAACAACGACGAGCAACTGACAGCTCCCCAGCATACTAATTCCACACACTCAGGGTTAGCATTGGTTGAAGACAGGTGCACCATCGACGTGCAGTACGCCTTAGTACACAGCGTCACCGTGCCCCCACGTGGGCAAAGGGGATGAAGTGTCTTGCCCATGGACACAACGCGGTGGCCGCAGGTGGGATTCGAACCGAGGACCTCTCGGCTTGCAGCCTGCACCTCCACCAACTGAGCCACCGTGCCCCCAGATATAATGGAATAAATGCTAAGTTTATCTCTAGAATACACGAAAGTGACACAATCTCTGTTAATTGAGTACTCCTGTTAATTGAATAATTTCCATTGGCAAAGTGGCTATTCAAATAACAGGGTTCCACTGTAGTAAGTTTCATGAAAATATGATTACTTTTATTCAAGCTATAGCTTTCAAGGGGGCGCGGTAGCGTCGCGGTAACCGGTTTTCGTCAGATCACCGAAGTTTAGCAACATCGAGCGCAGTTAGTAGTTGGATGGGTGACCATTTCAGCGACTGATTTGCGCTCCCGCGTTGTGTCTTTGGGCAAGGCACTTCACCCCGATTGTACACATAGGGGCACGATGACTTCGTGTCCTAGGGCGTACTGTACGTCGATGGTGCGCATGTCTTCAACCAATCTAACCCTGCCTGTGCTGTAGTGCGGAGTTGCGACGTTGGGGAGCTGGCAGCTGCTCGTCATTGCTTGGTGGTTCTCTCCGGGTACTCCGGCTTCCTCCACCCGTAAAACTGTCACGGTCATGATTCGTCATTGTGAATAAGTATGTAACCTTAAAACACCAATAAATAAATAAATAAATATAGCTTTCACAAGGTAATTATCCAACAAACACCAACTTCCAACAAAATGGGACATAACTCCTACAAAAGCTGAGAAAAAAAAGTAAATATCAAGCTTGACTGAGATCTGCTCACATTTCTATACCTTTAGTAAGTTACACGAAAATCTGGTTATATTTGTTCAGGTTATAGCATTAACCCTTTACCTAACATGAAAAGCAGACGACACTTGCAAAAAAAATTCTTGAATAACTAAATTTTTTCATTTTTTGTCTCAAAAACATAGGTTATGACCCCTCGTTGGAACGAGCTCGACGAGCTCGTTCCAACGAGGGGTCATAACCTATGTTTTTGAGACAAAAAATGAAAATATTTTGAAAATTAATTGGCGATTTTTGAGAATAGCGCTGGCCGGTTTTGGCCGTTACGTTGGGTAAAGGGTTAAATGAGTGGATGGACCAACCCATTTCTATATCTCCCACCAAACTTTGCAAACAATACAATTAGGAGAAGGGATAAGGCCTAAAAAAGTTAAAAATCTGTTTCTCAGGCCCTGCCTCATGGTCTGTTTGACTGCCGCATGCTCTTTTTTATAACTAATTTAAATTTTTAAAAATATAAATCAAATGGTTTATGCCTGATATTTTACCCAAGTTAATAAAACTGATAAATTTGTCCCAGGAGTGCAACTAGGCTTTGCAATGCTTTAGCATTGCAAAGGCTTCTTGCACCCAAGGGAGGAACTACACCACCACCCATGTATTCTGTAGATTATAAGGCCCAAAACATTAAAACAAACCAAGAACGTGAACTTTTGATGGCAAAGAAATAATTACAACTAGAGGCTCTACAGAGCCTGTAATCGCTCACCTGGAACTACATATAAAAATGTGATTTTCCATAGGCTTCCCATGGTAACTATATTTATGAGCTGCAATTGTGGCCATGTTTGTTACATCAACATTACATGAGGATCATTGGTAGGTGTCCCAGTCTTCCATCACGTGAAGTTTCAAAACATTTGAATCCATCAAACAGAATCATAGAATGTCTCTGGTGGCCATATTTTCCAACCAACGGGAACAAAAAGAGGATCGGTGTATAGGGCCTCCTATAGACCATTCTTGCTAAGTTTTGGTTCACGTCAGCTCAGTAGTTCCAGAGAGAAGATGAAAATGTGATTTACCATAGGTTTTTTCTATAGTAACTATAAACCGCAATTGTGGCCATGTTTGCAATACGGTCAACATTAACATGAGGAACGTTGGCAGAGGGTGCCCCAGTTATCAACCATGCAAAGTTTCAAAACATTTGGCCCTGTGGTTTCAGAGGAGAAGAGTTTGATCAATCAGACTCAAAGAATGCTTCTGGCGGCCGCGTTTTTCACCCAACAGGAATACAATGAGTAACAGTTGTAGAGAACCTCTCATAGATAATGCCTGCCAAGTCTGGTTCACATTGGCTCAGTCCTTTTAATGACGATGATGAAAATGTGACTTCCTATAGGGTTTCTATAGTAACTGTGAGCCACAATTGCAGCCATAATTGCAACACAATGAAGATCAAAATGAGGATCATTGGTAGAGGGGGTTACAGTCATCAATCACACTAAGTTTTCAAACCATTTGGTCTTGTAGTTTCAAAGAAGATTTTCTTAAAAATGCACATATTTATGAATTTTGTTTGAACAAAAAAAAAAATCAGTAAAAGAAGGTTCAATATTTTGAAAATTACAATTTTTTTAGACAGTATTCTCTTTCAAAATAGCTTTGGACAGGTGAAGGGTTTTTTGAAAACACATTTTACTCCAATTTTGTCAAATCTTAAAAGATGTACAATAATTACTGTCATCTAAGCTGACATGATGGGACGTGAATGTAAACAAAAACTTCCCTGGTTTTCCAAACACCTGTCATCAATCAGTATTTTCTTATAAGTAACATGAGACTAATGATGCATGTATCAGCATCCATGTACAGTTGCAATGGTTTACAGTAAAGTCAAAATAAGTTGTAGGATAATCCTATAAACTCTGTATCTTTTTCTCTTTCTACACTGATAAGACCAGAAGCTGACATCATTTTCTGGAAAGCTCTCACTGATAGCTTTCCAGAAAATGTCGGATTCTGATCTTGTCAGGCCAGTAGCAGCAGTTTAATTAGTTTATTGCAGTTATGCTACAGCTTTTTTTGACTTGTACTGTATACACAATACTTTTGGGTTTTTTTCCCAGTTCTCAGTGGAGAAAACTGGAACCAACCCTTACGAGATTATCAAAAAACAAGTATTTTGCTTACAGTACCGATCTTCGTGCAGACAGGAGAGGCATTGGGTTAAGTATTAGAATATAGCCTCTGGTGGCCACATATTTCCATCCTCTCATAGACCATTCCTGCGAAGTTTGGTTCATGTCGGCTCAGTAGTTCCAGAGAAGAAAATGAAAATGTGATTTCTCATAGGGTTTCTATAGTAACTATAAGCCAGCAACTGTGGCCATGTTTACAACCTGATCAACATTAAATGAGGATCGTTGGTAGAGGGGGTCCCAGTCATCACTATGTGAAGTATCAACACATTTGGCCAGGCAGTTTCAGAGGAGAAGATTTTTGAAAATCCACCAAATCAGAATCAAAGAATGCCTCTGGCGGTCACGTTTTTCAACCCACGGGAACAAAATGAGGATCGTTTGTAGAGGACCTCCCACAGACCATCCCTGTCAGGTTTGGTTCACGTCAGCTCAGTAGTTCCGGAGAAGATGATAAAAATGTGATTTCCCATAGGGTTTCTATAGTAACTATAAGCCGCAATTGTGGCCATGCTTGAAACCCGATTAACATTAAATGAGGATCGTTGGTAGAGGAGGTCCCAGTCATCATTTATGTGAAGTATCAAAACATTTGGCCCTGCAGTTTCAGAGGAGAAGATTTTTGAAAATCTACCAATCAGAATGAAAGAATGCCTCTGGCGGCCATGTTTTTCAACCCACGGGAACAAAATGAGGATTGTTTGTAGAGGACCTCCCATAGACTACCCCTGCCAGGTTTGTTTTCACGTCGCCTCGGGTTTTCCAGAGAAGAAGAAGAAAATGTGATTTCCCATAGGGTTTCTACAGTAACTATAAACCGCAACTGCGGCCATGTTTGAGACCCAATCAACATTAAATGAGGCTCGTTGGTAGAGGGGGTCACAGTCATCATTTATATGAAGTTTCAAAACATTTGGCCTGGCAGTTTCAGTGGAGAAGATTTTTGAAAATCCACCAACCAGAATCAAAGAATGCCTCTGGAAGCCATGTTTTTCATCCGACGGGAACAAAATGAGGATTGTTTGTAGAGGACCTCCCATGGACCATTCCTGCCAAGTTTGGTTCACACCGGCTCAGCGGTTACAGAGAGGAAGATGAAAATGTGAAAAGTTTATGGACGACAGACGACGGATGACGGACGACGACGGACGCCAAGTGATGAGAAAAGTTCATATGGCCTCTTTGGCCAGGTGAGCTAAAAATGATTCGAGTCAGCATTCACCAGTTAATGAATGGAAAACAAATTCAATATGCCTGCATGGCGGCTAGCGGGACCAAAATCGAAAGGAACCATTGTCTGGTCATCCACAAGTAACCTCTAAGATTGTGATTTGATCAAATAAGCGGTTCTTTAGTTATTGGATGAAAACCAAAAGTTTATGGACGGACGGACAGACGGGGCATAAAAAATGCAACCTACTAGTGGAGTTCTGAAGGAAGAATTCACCCGCAACAAGTTTTACAGAGCGATGTCCATGTACAATACACGGAGAGTGTATTATCACTAAATCATCCACAGAGTGGAGATTCCACCCACGCAATGGCAAATTTGTTGCAGAGCACAACAAGCACAAGTTTATATTTTTCGTTGGTCCATCCTCACTTACTTTATGGTATACAATTTTGGGGCCACGCTCCATCGTTCTGCCAACAGAATCTTTCTCTTGCAAAACAAGATCATTCGTATTATTAGTAGGAAAAAATATACCTCACACACAGATCCTCTTTTCCGTATGAATGGCATTCTAAAATTTAGTGACCTTTATAAACTTCATGTGCAGCTATTCATGCATGACTGGTGGAATAAAAGATTACCAGTATCCTTCGAAAATGTCTTCACGGTATACAATAATCCCTCTGGTATGGATACCAGACAATCCGGGAAAATTCGAACATCCAAACCAAGAACTAAATTTTCTTCTGATCTCCCTATTCACACTTTTCCTCGATATTGGAATGAAATTCCCCAAGTTATACAACGTTATAGCAGACAACAGTTTAAGAAAATCATAACTGACAATCTTCTGAAATCATACTCTATCCATGTTAATTGTGGGCGCTCTGAGTGTACTGACTGCAACCCTCTGATACGTTAGTGCATGGTGAACATGATGCATGTGAATGACGTTCTCAGTCAAACTCTAGTGGTTTCCAATTACGGCGCATCTCCCCTTTTATACGTATACGTGTCATTTGCATCGGGCTCGGTGTGGAGTGCTTTTGACCAAAGATACCTAAATTATAGTGCAGTTCGAGTGCAAGTACGATATTTTGAAACCTGACTCAGGGGCATGTTTTGTCTGACAGGGCACCTTGAGCTCTGATGGACAGGGCATGCACTTGATTGAATCCCGCCAAAAATATTAAGATTTGTCAAATCCACCCCTTTCTGGTATTTTAACACATTTCAGCGTCCTGATCTCAATATTTCGCTTTGGAACCTCACTCAAGTTCATGTTTTGCCTGACAGAGCTCCTTGAGCCCTGATAGTCGGGACATGCAGTTGACTGAGTCTCGCGTGAAATATTAAGATTTGTCATATCTCTTCCATTCTGGTATCTTATCACTCCTCATCATTCTCATCTGAATATTTCATTATTGAATGGTTCACTGAATGGCTAGAAACTCTGCTGTCTTGACCGTTTTTTTCTCTATTTTTATGGGGAATAGCAGGAAGACAGCCAACAGGGCTATGCTGTTTCCCGCAGTACACATATTAGTTTAATGTTATTTTTGTACAATAATTATACTGCAAATAAAAATTTCAATTTCAATTTCAAGCAAAGTTCCAGCCTATGGACCTCCAAATTATACCCGGAGGTCCATTGGCTGAAACATTGCTGGTGTGTTTTGTCCACATGTACAGAATTTGAAAGTGATACTTTAAGGTGATTACTAGAGCTGAAACGGTTAAGTGGTTTTCTTGATTGATTAATCACATGGAATAACCTTGGTTAACTGATTAATCACTTTTCCAAATAGATATCTGAATAATTGCCATACTGCGATTTGTTTGTTTTCGTATGAGTATACTTTCGATTTCCGGTCGACGTCATCGGACGGAAAAAGCATGTAAAACAACGCCGTCTAAAATCAAATAATGAAAAAGATCGCCTTCATACAATATATTGTTATTAGATAGAGATTGCACAGTTGCCATATTCAATGCAAGGTATCATGATACCAGGTCCTGTTGAAATTTCGTAGAATTACGATTTTGTTTTTTGATGAAAATTCGTGGTAACGAGTGATTTGCGCATGTCTGTCGAACATGGAAACCATCTTCAATAAAAAATGCAGACAGTGTTTTCCTTTTCCAAAATGCAGACCTATCGCTGTATTCGAAATTGTTTTGAATGCCAAGCTTTGTTCTTGGATATATGAAGGACATTTGGCCACAAGTTGTTCTGATGAAATATTATTTCATTATCAGTTCTGGTGCGAATACGGTAGCAGACTTCCAGGAACCAGTGGTGCCTACAGTCGACTCTATGAGTTGATTACATATGTGTTTCGTGTTCTATACACCCCAACCTTCATTTTGATGTATAATTTGTGTATATTTAATCTGAATTCAAGGAATATGAGAGGTGAGAATTTCAAAATAAACAAAATTCCATTACTTGTATAGCCCCTTAATATCTTCAGTGGCAAATTATACAGTTGAGTTCATAATTATAGGTAGTGGAACTGTGTGAGTATTAACAATCTCAGTGTTGTTATTTTTTTTTTTTTATATGAAACTTACTATAAACAAAATTTCAAATTCTGAAGTGCCTCCCCATATAAAGTCATCTACATGTCATGCCAACACACCATGTAAATGCCTCTCATC
Organism: Pictodentalium vernedei; assembly: GCA_031216915.1. NCBI lineage: Eukaryota > Metazoa > Mollusca > Scaphopoda > Dentaliida > Dentaliidae > Pictodentalium > Pictodentalium vernedei. Next base: position 33,155,615 of record CM062288.1, on the reverse strand, counting down.
ATTTGACCAGTAAAACACAGCTGGATCAACTTTAAATATCTTTGTTCCAGTCTCAATCATAACTGTCTTTACTCTCTTGTACTACTGAAGGGAGGCATCAACTAAACCATATACACACTTTTGTAAATGCCACAATTTTCCATCAGTCGTTGCCTCTTGTGGTGGCCTAATAAAAATGTTTCTGTCAAGTTTCTGACCTTGAAGGAAAGCTGTTTTTATGTCCATTGAACGAGCACCCCATTTGTTCTGGGCTAAAATTGCAATAATCAATCTCAAGGAAACTGTGGTACATGTTGGAGAGTCTTCCAGCTTTTTTTAGTGAAGTTTTATTTAGCAGAAGAGGAATGTCAACATTCACTCCGTCAGTATTAATTTTACAATGTTTATCTCCTATTTCAGCAGGCAAGACTACATTTTGCATTGAACTAACTAGAGCCCCATCTCCAAATTTAAATACTTTATTACTCGGTGTTGTCAATGTTTTCTTTATCTCCATCACTGAGAATATTAGAGTAATTTTGTAGCCACTTTTCACCACATACTGTCCGTGTGCAAGCTGTATCAATAACTGCGCAACCCATTGACTCTGCAGTAAGTATTTCATTGTCAGTTTGATGTGATTTTGTAAATAAAGTCAAATTACAGTGTTCACTATTAGCATCACCCTCGACCTCAGCTAAATTTCCTTAGGTGGGCAGTCGTTTGCCCAATGGAAGACAGAGTTACAAACAACACATTTCGTCCGCCGACCAAATTTATCAAGAGGATTTGTTCCCTTCTGTTTACTTTCTGTAAAAGGCCTTTGTTGATCAGGAATACGTCGCTAAGAGTTACGTTGGAAATCAGTTTTTGAAGTATAAAATCCAGATTCTTGCTTCAGTGAGATTCCAGAAGCAGTGTCCGAACATGAGGGGCTGTTTGAATTTCTGAATATTCTTTTTGATGCAGATTCCATGTGATCAAACTTTAAATCTGATGTCGCAGTCAAGGCTAATTGTCTTTCTTTCTGAGTTAAGTCTGAACTGTCCAATAAGTTAAATGATAGTACAGCATCAGGTAATTCCATACCATATTTTTACACTGATTATAAAGCTGCTCGTACTCAATTATAAATTCGTTCATCGACATGCTAGCAGTTTTTCTGTAATTATCAAATTTTGAATAAGCAGCATAAGCAAAATCAACTTTATCTTTAAGAATTTTTTTATCTAAAGCTGCTATTAGAATTCCATACCATCATTGGTATTCTGCTGAGAAAAATCCAATTCAAATGCTGTTTGTCTGACCTGACCTGACAGGGTTAAGGGCCTATATAAGAAATGAAATTTTGTTCATTTTGAAAATTCTCACCTCTCATATTCCTTCAATTCAAATTAAATATACACAAAATATACATCAAAATGAAGATTGAGATGTATAGAACACGAAACACATGTGTAATCAACTCATAGTGTTGACTGTAGGCACCACTGGTTCCTGGAAGTCTGCTGCCGTTTTCGTACCTGAACTGATAATTTAATAATATTTCACGAACACAACTCGTGGCCAAATGTGCTATATATATATATATATATGAAAGACTCTGACGCCGATGGGGATCGAACCACTGCCTTGATGAGAGTTGACTTCTGCGGCACCAATCGCCTAGCGAAACTGGACCAGCGCCATAGACCACTCGACTACCGACAAGCCCCAAAAAAGGCATGCTAGCAGATCGAGCGTCCATGGAACTGGGACAGTCCACACGAAATTACTCGGTATCCCCCAGAATTAGTTTTTTTACAATGAATTATACCATGTAATGCAGATGAAATCAGTGAGAATCAATCTCTTTTCCAAATTTCCTGCTTACGGTACAGAATACAGAATTCGGCACTTCTGTTATGCATTTTTTAGGATGAAAGACTCTGACGCCGATGGGGATCGAACCACTGCCTTGATGAGAGTTGACTTCTGCGGCACCAATCGCCTAGCGAAACTGGACCAGCGCCATAGACCACCACTAATCGATCTGCTAGCATGCCTTTTTTGGGGCTTTCTGTATTCTGTACCGTAAGCAGGAAATTTGGAAAGGAGATTGATTCTCACTGATTTCATCTGCATTACATGGTATAATTCATTATATATATATATATATATATATATATATATATATATATATATATATATATATATATATATATATATATATATTCTGTACGAAAAACTGATTGCACTAACTAAAGTACAAAATGGCTGCTGGTGGCCATCTTGAATTTTGGACCGCACCCAAAAACACTCGTTCTCGTCCCTCGTGATAACAAAGGTATCCAAGAAGTTTCGTAAAGATCGGTTCATAAATACGGCCTCTAGTCTGAGCCGTATTGAATTGTTGACGGACGACGGGCCATGGCGTAATCTAAAATTTGACTTACGTCAAAGTTGAGCTAAAAATCAATATTGTTAGCACATGGTAATTCAAATATTTTTAAAATTAACGACTTCAACAGACTGAGCCAAGGGCATCAACTGAATGATACATTGATGTGCACCACATTGTGTAAGTTGGAAGTACCGGGTAGTTGTAGGAACAACCGTGACTTAATCGTGAATTGAAATGCTGCTGAAAAGCTTCAAGAAACAGGTTAACCATTTACCCAACAAAACCATATCATGTGACCCCTCTTTAGAGCAAGCTAGTTGAGCTCGTTCCAATGAGGGGTCACATGATATGGTTTGGTTGAAATTTTTTGAAAAATTAAAAAAAAATAATATTTAACCATTTACCCAACGAATCGGCCACATCCGCCTGCGTAATATGCAAATTCACCAGTTGAAAAAATATTATTTTTCAAAAAATTTCAACAAAACCATATCATGTGACCCCCTCGTTGGAACGAGCTCGTTCCAACGAGTGGTCACATGATATTGTTTTGTTGAAATTTTTTGAAAAATTTTAAAAAAATGATATTTAAAATAATAAATTTTGATATCGTCTGCATTAGGTAAAGGGTTCATTTTTTCTTTTCTTTTTTTATGGTTAAATTACTGAATAAATGATCATGTGGTTTGTTAATACTGTAGTGAAACACATTAAACAGCAACACATCATGTCAGTAAATACCCCCCCCCCCCTCCATCTCCCCTCAAAAGAAAAAGTGGTTTTAAGAGAGTATAACAGGAGGCTCTAAAGAGCCTGTAGTCCCTCACATTGAAGAACTAGATATCCCTCAATTATTCTAATCAGAATCAAAGAATGCAGCTGGCTACCATGCTCCTTCAGCCGAGGGAAAAAGAATGATGATTGTTTTCAGAGGACTTTCCATACATTATTTGTGCCAAGTTTGGTTCACATTGTGAAGTTTCAGACAAGATTAAAATGTGATTTCCCATAGGGTTTCCACAGTAACCATGAGCCCCAATTGTGGCAATGTTTGCAACCCAATCAACATTAAATGATGTGGATCGTTGGTAGAGGATATCCCAGTCATCAATCATGTGAAGTTTCAAAACATTTGGCCTCAGTTTCAGAGGAGATTTTTAAAAATTTACCAATCAGAAGCAATGAATGCCTCTGGCGGCCATGTTTTTCAACAGATGGGAACAAAATGATGATTGTTTGTAGAGGACCTTCCGTAGAAAATTCCTGAAAAGTTTGGTTCACATCGGCTCGGCAGTTCCAGAGAGGAACATGAAAATGTAAATAACAGATGCCAAGTGATGGCAATAGCTCACATGGCCCTTTGGGCCAGGCGAGCTAAAAATGGAAACTGATTTAAGATGTATAAAGTAGGGAAATCTGCAACAAACCCAGGCCTTCAGTCACTGTGCTTAACTCTTAACCTGCTGAGTATCTTCAAGATATTTTTTAACAAATCTGATTTGATTAAAAATTTATTTAAATTTAACTCAAGAAAATCATTGGTGAAAAATTCCATTCAATTTACAAGGGGGAAAATTTGGTTAAATGTGCCCAGATTATATTTATTTCAGTGGCAAGAGAAATCCTGTTTTGGGTGAGAATATCTGCCAGCTGCATGTGAGGAGCAAGCCAGAAAATAAGCAGAATATCATCAACAAAATGAGGTCCCCAGAGGGTGATTTTAGTGATGCTACCCTGCACAGCAGGGTTGCATCACTAAATTTACCCTCTGTGAACCTCAATTTGAATCAGGGACTCAAAACTAAACAGAAAGAGGTACTCAGAGGATAAATTGGCCCATTGTATGGGGTAGCATCATCAAATTCACCCTCTGGGGACCTCATTCTGCAAATGTCAGACTGCTTATTTTCAGGCGTGGTAAGGAGTTGTACAGAATAGCAGAAAGGACATGATAGTACAATACAGTCACCGTGTACTGGTTGTAATCCACGCGTGGGCAGTAGTAGTAGTGTTCGTATGTTTCAGGTGGAGGTTGCAGGACCTCGGTGCAGGACCTCGGAAGTGACGTCATGTCACGTGACGTAGTGGCTCCATGTTGTGTTGTCATGGTAACCCGCGTGAGAGGCCATGTTGTGACGTCATCCCCATAGTGATACGTGGTGTTAGTGCGCATGCGCAGCGCGTGTTGTTAGGGTGATACGTGTTTCCGTCGTCCATTTTGTATACTGGAGGCCGCCATCTTGGTTTCTATGGTAGCACGTGATTGCTATGTTACCAATGGTTTCTAACAAGACAGGGGTATGTTCGGGGGTGTGTTCCTTTGTAGAAGAGTAAATCTGATTACCACAAACAACCCGACAATCCCTCAAAATCACCAAAATCCACCCAAAATCACCGAAATTGACTTTATTTCCCCAATTTATCGGCTTAGCACGTAGTGCTATGGTACTAAGGGGGTACAAAGGGGTGCGTTCGATTGAACAGGAGTAATGTTCTGGCTTAGAATTCTCCCAGAATCCCTATCCCATGACGTTTTTCCCCTATTAAGAATAGCACGTAGTGCTATAGGACAAATTTACCCAGAATTCTCTGCTTCTATCTATATATGCAATAGTTTACGTCTATCTGACCCTGTTCCTTTATTCTAGAGTATACTCCAGTAGCGTAGAAGAGCCTATCAACTGGAACAGTTTACCTTATTATTACTATATTTAGCAATTTCGGGTCTATTCTTGTTAGTTCTGACCCTATTCCAAGTACTCTTGTTGTTTCATTTATCTAACCAACCAATCAGATTGCTTGATTTCCCATAACATGTATGCAGAGTTATCTCCCTTGTGTATATCAAAAAAACATTCCCAAAGCCAATAAGCCAAGAGAGTAATTGCTCCATGAGCAATTGCTCGAACGACTCGAATCCCATCGAGCAAATGAGCCATAGAGCAATTGCTCGTTCGAGTGACTCCACATACGACTCTTTGACTCATTTCAGTATTTGAGGATACCTATGGCCCGGCATTGTATTATTTGAGGATACCTATCGAGGATACCTGTCGAGGATACTTATCTGAGGATACTATTTCCTGTATCACAAGGCATACCTATCCAAAATATCCCTTATAAGCTATCGAGCAGTTACTGAAAATCATTGCTCGAATGACTCGAATTCCATCGAGCAAATGAGCCATAGAGCAATTGCTCGTTCGAGTGACTCCACATACGACTCTTTGACTCATGTCAGTATTTGAGGATACCTATGGCCCGGCATTGTATTATTTGAGGATACCTATCGAGGATACCTATCGAGGATACTTATCTGAGGATACTATTTCCTGTATCACAATGCATACCTATCCAAAATATCCCTTATAAGCTATCGAGCAGTTACTGAAAATCATTGCTTGAATGACTCGAATTCCATCGAGCAAATGAGCCATAGAGCAATTGCTCGTTCGAGTGACTCCATATACGACTCTTCGACTCAGATAAGTATCCTCGGTAGGTATCCTCGATAGGTATCGTCAAATAATACAATACCAGGCCATAGGTATCCTCAAATACTGAAATGAGTCGAAGGGTCGTATGTGGAGTCACTCGAACGAGCAATTGCTCTATGGCTCATTTGCTCGATGGAATTCGAGTCATTCGAGCAATGATTTTCAGTAACTGCTCGATAGCTTATAAGGGATATTTTGGATAGGTATGCATTGTGATACAGGAAATAGTATCCTCAGATAAGTATCCTCGATAGGTATCCTCGATAGGTATCCTCAAATAATACAATGCCGGGTCATAGGTATCCTCAAATACTGAAATGAGTCAAAGAGTCGTATGTGGAGTCACTCGAACGAGCAATTGCTCTATGGCTCATTTGCTCGATGGAATTCGAGTCATTCGAGCAATGATTTTCAGTAACTGCTCGATAGCTTATAAGGGATATTTTGGATAGATATGCCTTGTGATACAGGAAATAGTATCCTCAGATAAGTATCCTCGACAGGTATCCTCGATAGGTATCCTCAAATAATACAATGCCGGGCCATAGGTATCCTCAAATACTGAAATGAGTCAAAGAGTCGTATGTGGAGTCACTCGAACGAGCAATTGCTCTATGGCTCATTTGCTCGATGGGATTCGAGTCGTTCGAGCAATTGCTCATGGAGCAATTACTCTCTTGGCTTATTGGCTTTGGGAATGTTTTTTTGATATACACAAGGGAGATAACTCTGCATACTGGTTATGGGAAATCAAGCAATCTGATTGGTTGGTTAGACAAATGAAACAACAAGAGTACTTGGAATAGGGTCAGAACTAACAAGAATAGACCCGAAATTGCTAAATATAGTAATAATAAGGTAAACTGTTCCAGTTGATAGGCTCTTCTACGCTACTGGAGTATACTCTAGAATAAAGGAACAGGGTCAGATCGACGTAAACTATTGCATATATAGATAGAAGCAGGGAATTCTGGGTACATTTGTCCTTTAGCACTACGTGCTATTCTTAATAGGGGAAAAACGTCATGGGATAGGGATTCTGGGAGAATTCTAAGCCAGAACATTACTCCTGTTCAATCGAACGCACCCCTTTGTACCCCCTTAGTACCATAGCACTACGTGCTAAGCCGATAAATTGGGGAAATAAAGTCAATTTCGGTGATTTTGGGTGGATTTTGGTGATTTGGAGGGATTGTCGGGTTGTTTGTGGTAATCAGATTTACTCTTCTACAAAGGAACACACCCCCGAACATACTCCTGTCTTGTTAGAAACCATTGGTAACATAGCAATCACGTGCTACCATAGAAACCAAGATGGCGGCCTCCAGTATACAAAATGGACGACGGAAACACGTATCACCCTAACAACACGCGCTGCGCATGCGCACTAACACCACGTATCACTATGGGGATGGCGTCACAACATGGCCGCTCACGCGGGTTACCATGACAACACAACATGGAGCCACTACGTCACGTGACATGACGTCACTTCCGAGGTCCTGCACCGAGGTCCTGCAACCTCCACCTGAAACATACGAACACTACTACTGGCAGTAATGTCCACGTATGCGTTTACTGGGTAATAAATATCATCCTCAGAAAAATTTTAATTACTGAAGCACCGGGGTGCAACCCGGTGCCTCCTTAACCCTTTACCCAACGAATCGGCCGTATCTGCCCGCGTAATATGCAAATTCAGTAGTTGAAAAAATATTTTTCAAAAAATGTCAACAAAACCATATCATGTGACCCCTCGTTGGAACGAGCTCGTCGAGCTCGTTCCAACGACGGGTCACATGATATGATTTTGTTGAAATTTGTTGAATGAAAGTATCAATGACACTGAAGCTCAACTTGTTTAAGACATGTACATGTATAGTATGTGACACAGCAATGAAAAACATCTAGGTAATGACCTGATAAAAAAGGTACATATAAAGTATTGTGACGGTCTGTACATAAATGCTGACCGTAGCCTGTAACAAATATATAGGTAAAGTATTGTAAAGGTGGGGTGACAGATGCTAAACTAGAAAAGAAATCTTTGAGTCCCAGAGTGGGTCTGACTGAACCCCAAAATATTTGTTCTCATAGCACAGTGATAACAAAGGCACCCCAAAACACTCGTTCCTGTCACAAGGTGATAACAAAGGTACCCCAAGAAGTTTCGTGAAGATCGGTTCATAAATACAGACTCCATCCCGAGCCGTATTGACATGTGCACTTATTGTGTATAAGTAGCACTGAACAAATCAAAGTTCATCTAATTTGCATAATTTCTGCACGAGAAAAAAACATGTATTATATGTGATGTATTCCATGTTACTAAACATTCCTACAAAAATTTATTCAAATCAGAACTTTCATATAGAAGTTCTGTACAAAAAAACTGATTGTACTAATTTTGGTACAAAATGGCCGCTGGCAGCCATCTTGAATTTGAAGGTGATAACAAAGGTACCCAAGAAGTTTCGTGAAGATTGGTTCATAAATACAGCCTCCAGCCCTAGCCGTATTGACATGTGCACTTACAGTGTATGAGTAGCACTGAATAAATCAAAGTTCATCTAATTTGCATAATTTCTGCGCGAGAAAAAACCCCGTGTTATATGTGATGTATTCCATGTTACTAAACATTCATACAAAAATTTATTCAAATCAGAACTTTCATACAGAAGTTCTGTACAAAAAAATGATTGCACTAAGTTTGGTACAAAATGGCTGCTGGCGGCCATCTTGAATTTTGGACTGCACCCAAAAACACTCGTTCTCGTCCCACAGTGATAACAAAGGTACCCAAGAAGTTTTGTAAAGATTGGTTCATAAATACAGCTTCTAGCCTGAGCCGTATGGAAGTTGTGTTAAAAAAACTGATTGGACCTAAATTCGGTACAAAATGGACACTGGCAGTCATCTCAAATTTTGGGCCGCACCCAGAAACACTCGTTCTTGTCCCAAGGTGATAACAAAGGTACCCAAGAAGTTTTGTGAAGATCGGTTTATAAATACAGACTCTAGCCCGAGCCGTATTGACATATGCACTTACTGTGTATAAGTAGCACTGAATAAATCAAAGTTCATCTAATTTGCATAATTTATGCACGAGTGCTGAAAGTAACACTAAATAGATCAAAGTTAGTCTAATTTGCATAATTTATGCACGAGAAAAAACCCGTGTATTATATGTGATCTATCTCATGGTACTAAACATTCATACAAATTTTTTTTTCAAATCAGAGCTTTCATAGGAAGTTCTGCGCAAAAATCTGATTGCACCTAATTTTGTACAAAATGGCTGCCAGCGGCCGTCTTGAATTTCGGACCGGACCCAAAAACACTCGTTCTAGTCCCACGGTGATAACAAAGGCACCCCAAGAAGTTTCGTAAAGATCGGTTCATAAATGCGGCCTCTAGCCCAAGCCGTGTTGACGGCGCGAAGGACAGACGGACGACGGCCATGGCAATACCTCAAATTTGGCTTCGCCAAAGTTGAGCTAAAAATTAAAAAAAAAATGATATTTAAAATAATAAATTTTGATATCGTCTCCATTTTGGTAAAGGGTTAATTAAATTTTTGCTGATTATTCTTATAATTAGTGTTTGAAATCTAATATTATTGCGTCTGTGGAAATATTGCCCACCCCATGGAAAATGACCAGTCCACGGCGACCGTACTGTAAGCCAACCCTTAGTTCTTACATGTAAACGTGTAGAGGTCGAGGTATAAAGGCCATTCACCAACCAGTCTTAATCTCATGGTAAATCAGTCTCTCTGTGTGCAAGAAGTCGACGGTTCGAACCCTGGCACCCGCACCTTTCTCTCCTCCTGTTACACATGTAGAACTTTGTAACTCTCTGAAAGCCATACCTGTCCAACCCCTTCCCTTCTCAATTCTTCAGATCCAACAATCAGCAAAAGCAGAAAAAAATGAGAAGCGCAAAGGGGTCTTAATCACTCACCTGAAAAAGTGATTCAAAGAAGTATTTTGGGTCACATTCAGTTACTTATGGTTTATCTGTAATCGATTACAAATTTTCAAATAATCGTATGTAATCAGTGATCGTAGTATTTCACGATTACAAATAATCAAAAATAATCAATTATATTTATAAAATGACTGTAATTATGATTACTTTTGTGATTACTTTATGATCAATTTTCTTTAAACTGTGTATACAAGATTTTAAAAAAAATATCAAAATTTATCTTTTGAGAAACGACTTACCTCTAATATGATGTTTTGTCTCTACAGAAAGTCAGAAAATGTGGCAACAGCTTGTGAAATACCCAGCCATGAATATCTGACTCACACCAACTTGATACTTTGAAGTTCACATCCTAACAGCTGTGTATAATTGTGGTCATAAATTCTCAATTGTTTACTGATGAATCAACAGTTCTAAACAATAAAAATTTAATGGTTTGTTATCATTCTTTATTTTAATGTTCATCAAAGACTGTTTTGAGTGTTAGTCCACTCTCAAAGTCAATCTAATTGTGCATGCCGCTGTCATCACAGTGCTGTTTTTATTGCTATCAATTATTTGCATAGTTAAATTTTGTTCTGTACATGTATAATTTCCATTGAAGCATTCATTTCAATAATGATCAGAACTTTGTTAACCAATTTTAATACATTACAGTTAAAACTAGAAGCCCTGTCATGAACTGTGCGCTTATCTAGGCTTAATTGCGCGTAGGAAATGCGTGCAATTGCCATATCGAATGGCATCCAAAGCACTGCAGGTTCTCCTGGTTACTCATAGCAAACACAGGCAATGTTTCGGCCAATGGACCTCCGGGTTGGCCGGAGGTCCATTGGCTGACACAATGCTTGTGCACTGGACATATGTACAAAATTTGATAGCCTTACTATGGCCATAACGCGTAGATTAACGCGCAGATCCACGTGTTATGTGTGCGCATTTCATGACAGGACTTCTAGTTTTAACTGTAGACTGACACTTCCTCAAATCAATACTTTTGTTCTTACAATTGATTATAATCTGTATTGACATGCTTGTGAAAATTCTTGACCTTTGTTTTATTTATTTATTAGGGTTTAACGACACTTTAACAGCCAAGATCATATTCTGTCAGTGACTGTTTTATCACTGAGAGCTTTCCAGAAAATGATGGTAGATTCTGATCTTATAAGTGCAGGAGCAGCAATATACTTAGTTTATTGCGCTTATGCTACAACTTATTTTGACTTGCTCTGTTCATGACACTTCGTCAAAAGACACTTCATTGAAAGGACATTTGGTCGAATGATCATTTGGTCAAATGAACATTTTGGGCAAATGGATACTTCGTCGAGTGGACACCTGATCAAATAGACACCTGATCGAATGGACATTTGGTCGAAAACAATTTTCGTCGAACATGCGCTGAAAGTTGTTAGAAAGTTTTTATTCGGGTTAATTTGATTTTTGGGGGGCTAAACATTGTTCAGTGATTGGGGAATGTGTGGAAAATATATATACTTTACACAAATAACTTTACCGGTGACATAATTTGTGTTTTGGGACTATAACAAATAAAAACAGCTTTAAAAAGAATTTTTTTTATTTTGTACTTTCTCAAAACTAGCATATGCAGTGTATAACGAAGATACAAACCCAAAGAAACAAATATAATAGTTTGTTTTGTTGTAACAAATATATACGCAGGTTGATGATCGACATTGCAGAAACATTTTATTCTGTGATAAAACCAAACTTTCATGTATATGGAACCAAGAATAGAATGAACCAAACTCCTTGTCAACTCCATATCAAGAAAATAAATACAATAATGCTTACAAACGTACTCTCCTTCCCTCTCTCTCTCCTACTAAAATAATATTGAAAAGCCTAAAAAAAATTAAAAGTCTGTTTCTCAGGCCCTCCCGCATGGTCCTTTTGGTTGCTGCATGCTCTCTTTTTATAATCAATGTAAACTTAAAAAAAATTAAAATTAAATGTTTTTTGTCTGATATTTTACCCAAGTTAATAAAATTGATAAATTTGTCCCTTGAGTGCAAGAAGGCTTTGCAATGCTGTATCATTGCAAAGCCTTCATGCTCTGAAGTGACAAAATACACCACCACCCTTACTATTCCATAGATTATGAGGCCTAAAACATAAACCAAGAACATGAACTTTTGATGGCAAAGAAATAATTACAGAAATAAAAAATAAAATAAAAAAACACTCGCCCGCATGCAATTTTACAAATAATGCCCTGAGAATCAGAAGATCTAATTTGTGTGGCCTAAACAAACACCATAAACATTGTCCATAACAAACGTATACGGCGTCATAATACACTGTTATACATTTGAAACTTTAGGTTGTATGCAATTCTTCAAAGGTAATCTAACCATGGTCTTGACGAGTACTCTAAAATAAAATTAATGATTTTTTTGTTCACAACAGCGTATTGCTTGCGAGTCTGGCCAGGCGTTTGTCCAGCAAGCAACTGCTGTATTATGGTCTCTGTGTGCGATTGCTCCTCCTTCAACTTAAGGAGAAACTCGTAGAAGTTGGGATGATTTTTCCCCACAACAGCACAAAATCTGCAATGCTACCCCTCAGTTGATTTGTTATATGGGGGCATCAGTTTCATGCTCTATTATATACATTCCAACTGTCCGAATCGAACATAGTCTCCATACAATCAAGACGCATCACTTGTCCCTCTTGTTCACTAACGGTTTCACTGCTAAAGTTACTAGAGCTTTTGTTTAACCGAAACCGTACCGAGGTTTTTAGTTTTTTTAAAAAACCGAAACCGTCGACATTCCGAAATCTAAGGTTTTTCGTTTTTTATTAAATACTCTCTTGCTGCAGAAATTCACAGAATGTAGCCATCCAAGAGTAGTGAGAATACCCAGACACTGCCAATGGCAGTGTCTGGGTACTCTCACTCTCACTACTCTGGGAAGGCTACATTCTGTGAATTTCCGACATTTCAGTTTAGTTGTTTTTGCGGCTTTCCACAAGTTGCGTGTAGGTGTCAGACCTCGAAAAATGGCCAAGCACAATAAAAGTTCTGTATATTTAGGTAATTATTATATTGGCGTTCCTGCTTCTTCATGTATTATAGCTTATTTCGGGCATTCATTGAGTTTCACTCATTTTCACTACCATTCAGTTATGACTCCGGACATAAGAATGAGTTTTATTGAATTTTACTTGGCCTCATGAACAAACCGAAAACCGAACCGAACGGAGGTTTTACTCCACCTGAAAAACCAAAACCGAAACCGAACAAGAAATTTAAAAACCTACAGCTCTAAAAGTTACCAATGTATGTATTTTCAAATTAGGTAAGGAGAGGCAGTTTCATCATCAGATATAGTAATCAGTTCTTTAAATGCTGATTTCACAACAGAGCTTGGAACAAAAGCTAAAGCATACAGCATTCTTATTATAGTAGCAAACTCAGAATCATTTATGAATCTATTTAATATAGCTCGGTCTCTATATACCTATATTATATCTCACGTGACTTCCTTGCATTCTGATTGGCTGAAAGATGATACCCTATTTCATGTAGTTTGCATCCACAGAACTGACCAGGCACTACACCCAGGCACTACACGTTTTCTATTTTTAGCACACTACTATATCAGTTTTCGTTTCATACTGGGCGAATAAAACTGATCAGGCTAAATTTAAAAATCGATTCACAGAGGCACAACATCCACAAAACGACCCGGAAAGAAATCTTTGTAGAAAAATCATAAATGTTTCGCTTTTCCATTGTTGAAGTCACATTTTTCGAGGCGTTCATTTTATTCCTTGAGAAGATGATCCATAGGGAGCGCGGTGGCTCAGTAGGTAGAGGTGCAGGCTGCAAGCCGAGAGGTCCTCGGTTCGAATCCCACCTGCGGGAACCGCGTTGTGTCCTTGGGCAAGACACTTCATCTCCATTGGCATTTGGCAAGACACTTCATCTCCATTGCCCGCGTGGGGGCACGATGACGCAGTGTACTAAGGCGTACTGCACGTCGATAGTACGCATGTCTTCAACCAATCTAACCCTGCCTGTGCTACAGAGCGGAGTTACGATGTTGGGGAGCTGGCAGCTGCTCGTCGTTGCTCGGTGGTTCTCTCCGGGTACTCCGGCTTCCTCCACCCGTCAAACTGTCACGGTCATGATTAGCCATTGTGCATAAATATGTGACCTTAAAACATCAATAAATAAATAAATAGATGATCCATATCTCGTTTCGAAGAGAATGATCCATACCTGGGTCCAACTTTCATGAGAACGCGCCTGGATAGAAAAAATCGTTTGTTTCGCTGCTCATATTATTTCGCTATTTAATTGTATGTTTTGGGCAGTAAACGAATAAATAATGGAATTCAATTGAATCTTCGGAGTTTGTATCCCGTGCTGACCCATTCGGTAATGTATATGTGTGACAAATGTGTGGAAATTATCAAACTGCGTTGTCAAATTTCGAAAATTTTAGTTTTCATTCGCGAGTTGCGCGATTCTAGAATACACAGTTCCGTTTGGGGGAAATGTTTTGTTTACCCTTGCCGACCGATTCAAAATCAGTCTTCTGCTCATATCAATAATCCACGTTAGCCGTGTTTTGGAAGAAAAAAATTAAAAAACTTCATGGTATTTTTTCTATATAACGCTGGTTGGTAGGGCTGCTACCTTGGTAATAGATTAACAAATCGGACAGATGTTTTTCTTGATGGGTGTTCGATATAATAAAAGGATTAGTGCATGTCTTGTCGTTGATTATGCCCATATAGTGCCCAGTGAGGTGGTGTAGTTCCCTCCGCTTCGCGGAGGGAACTACACCACCTCACTAGGCACTATATGGGCGTAGTCAACTCCAAGCCAGGCACTATTCCTTAATTATACTACTTCAAGAAAAAAAAAATAAAAATAAAAAATAGAAAAAAATAAAGAGAAAAAAAGTTGAAAAAATAAAAAAAATTGAAATTTTAATTTCAACAAAATGGCTTAATTTTTAAAAATGAAAATTCGACCAAATGTGCATTCAACAAAGTGTAATTTCGACCATGTGTCCATTCGACCAACTGACCAAGTGTTGTTTTGACCAAGTGTTGCTTTGACCAAATGTGCATTTGACCAAATGCCTTTTCTTGAAGTGTAGTGCTACCGTTTTATTGGGGTGCTATACAATCAACTACTAGTTTGTTCAGATTAAGTGACTCATATTTGAATGGCATAGTTAACACTATTAGTAGGATTGCTTTACTGAAACTTATTTTGAGTCTTTTTTCAGCATAAACACAGAGTTGTTTATCTTAGAATGACTTCAGAAAATAAGACAGCAGAATGCACCGATCAGGACAAAATTGTTCAGTTTGTAAAACCATTCATCTTGCTGATGAATAAATTTTTATTTATTATAAATCTGTTGCATTTTTTAAGATGACTTGCCAGGTATTAATGATGAACTTGAAGTACATTACCAGTTGTAGTACAGTAGAGCCCACTTAATTGAATATCTCTTAATTGTATATCCCTGTTAATTGAATATAATTTTGAAACACAAAACTATTTACCATACCTTCAGTACAAATTTGATCTGTTAATTGCATATGGGTTGTAGAGTAAACTCCTGTTAATTGTATATAAATTTTTGTAATATGTCGAAAAAATTACTGTGAGACGCACCATATTCCCCTTATTCATCAACCATATTGGCCTCACTACTACATCCAATACAGGCATTTATTCTATTATATCTTGTTTCACAGAGCTCTATGAGCTCTGTCAAACAAGATTTAATAGAATAAAGGCTCAGTTTACCCCCAGAACACAGGAAAATGACCAAATCCCTGTTAATTGTATACTCCTGTTAATTGAATAATTTTCACTGGCAAAATGGATATTCAAATAAGAGGATTCTTCTGTATAACCATAAGGCATCATTTCCCCAATCATTCTTTTGATGACAATTCCAGATCTTGTAATCGAACTTTGCAAGAAAAGATTGCAATTGATGGAGTTGTCTACAAAATAAAGTTGGGAAAAAAGTCTTGTGACTATCCTAAAATTTGAAGTCGCCAGTATTGGAATAATTATATTGGAGTTTACGGTAACTTAAGGCCCATTTTAGAATACATCCACCCAAGGCATTGATAACTCGTCCTATTTTACCAGTAAAATAGAACCTGTTGACCATAGTAAGCAAGCACTGCTTTAAATCCCATGGTTCCCACAAAGGCTAGTGTAATAATAAACTTTATTATATACTTTACAAATAACCACATTTCTATTGGCTGGATCTTATACATGTGACTTGTACACAGAAATCCATGTACACCAGTTTTCCAGTGAGTATCAACTTTCTAAATATAACTTTTGGAAATCCCCTCTCTAGATCTATTTCACTCGATGTAATCTCTATAACATTGTTTATTTTTATGTCATTCTGCAGATGCTAACTATTTTATTGTTAAATAAAAGTATTTCTGGTTGATAAAACTGAACTTTCAATTGACAAATAGAAGATTGTTTTTTTTAGGATGGTGTATATAATAAAACAGTTATGGTTTTTTTTGTGGTGGTAAATATGATGTGAAATGAACCTAAAAGACTTATAATGACCTTGGCTAAAGCCTCGGTCAATATGAGTTTTTTTAGGTTCATATCACATCATATTCACCACCACAAAAGTCCATAATTGTGTAAAATCCCACTGAAGTAAAAGGCAGAAAGTAATCAGTAATGTAACTGATTACTTTCAAAAAGTAACTGTAAACATAATCATTACTTTTCCAAAATGGAGTAATTGTAATCGAAATCATAATCATGAAAAGTTAAAGTAATTGTAATTGTAATCATTACATATTCAAAGTAAACACCCTGGGCCTGTCATCAACACTACAGAGGAACGAAGTCATGAAATTATTCAAAAGTAATCACCCTGGGCCTGTCATCAACACTGCAGAGGAATGAAGTCATGAAATTATTCAAAAGTAATCACTCTGGGCCTGTCATCAACACTGCAGAGGAATGAAGTCATAAAATTATTAAAAAGTAATCACTCTGGGCCTGTCATCAACACTGCAGAGGAATGACGTCATGAAATTATTCAAAAGTAATCACTCAGGGCCTGTCAACAACACTGCAGAGGAATGAAGTCATGAAATTATTCAAAAGTAATCACTCTGGGCCTGTCATCAACACTCCAGAGGAATGAAGTCATGAAATTATTCAAAAGTTATCACCCTGGGCCTGTCATCAACACTACAGAGGAATGAAGTCATGAAATTATTCAAAAGTAATCACCCTTGGCCTGTCATCAACACTACAGAGGAATGAAGTCATGAAATTATTCAAAAGTAATCACCCTGGGCCTGTCATAAACAATACAGAGGAATGAAGTCATGAAATTATTCAAAAGTAATCACCCTGGGCCTGTCATCAACACTACGGAGGAATGAAGTCATGAAATTATTCAAAAGTAATCACCCTGGGTCTGGCATCAACACTACACAGGAATGAAGTCATGAAATTATTCAAAAGTAATCACCCTGGACCTGTCATCAACACTACAGAGGAATGAAGTCATGAAATTATTCAAAAGTAATCACCCTGGGCCTCTCATGAACACTACAAAGGAATGAAGTCATGAAATTATTCAAAAGTAATCACCCTGGGCCTGTCATCAACACTGCAGAGGAATGAAGTCATGAAAGTATTCAAAAGTAATAACCCTGGGCCTGTCATCAACACTACAGAGGAATGAAGTCATGAAATTATTCAAAAGTAATCACCCTGGGCCTGTCATCAACACTACAGATGAATGAAGTCATGAAATTATTCAAAAGTAATCACCCTGGGCCTGTCATCAACGCTACAGAGGAATGAAGTCATGAAATTATTCAAAAGTAATCACCCTGGGCCTGTCATCAACACTACAGAGGAATGAAGTCATGAAATTATTCAAAAGTAATCACCCTGGGCCTGTCATCAACGCTACAGAGGAATGAAGTCATGGAATTATTCAAAAGTAATCACCCTGGGCATGTCATCAACACTACAGAGGATTGAAGTCATGAAATTATTCAAAAGTAATCGCCCTGGGCCTGTCATCAACGCTACAGAGGAATGAAGTCATGGAATTATTCAAAAGTAATCACCCTGGGCCTGTCATCAACACTACAGAGGATTGAAGTCATGAAATTATTCAAAAGTAATGACCCTGGGCCTGTCATCAACACTACAGAGGAATGAAGTCATGGAATTATTCAAAAGTAATCACCCTGGGCCTGTCATCAACACTACAGAGGAATGAAGTCATGGAATTATTCAAAAGTAATCACCCTGGGCCTGTCATCAACACTACAGAGGAATGAAGTCATGAAATTATTCAAAAGTAATCACCCTGGGCCTGTCATCAACACTACAGAGGAATGAAGTCATGGAATTATTCAAAAGTAATCACCCTGGGCCTGTCATCAACACTACAGAGGAATGAAGTCATGAAATTATTCAAAAGTAATCACCCTGGGCCTGTCATCAACACTACAGAGGAATGAAGTCATGAAATTATTCAAAAGTAATCACCCTGGGCCTGTCATCAACACTACAGAGGAATGAAGTCATGAAATTATTCAAAAGTAATCACCCTGGGCCTGTCATCAACACTACAGAGGAATGAAGTCATGAAATTATTCAAAACTCTAGTGTCCATGTCAGATGATTACAGTAGAATCCTCTTAATTGAATATCCATTTTGCCAGTGAAAATTATTCAATTAACAGTATACAATTAACAGGGATTTCGTCAGTTTCCTGTGTTCTGGAGGTAAACTGAGCATTTGTTCTATTATATCTTGTTTGACAGAGCTCATAGAGCTCTGTCAAACAAGATATAATAGAATAAATGCCTGTATTGGATGTAGTGAGGCCAAAAACGTTGATAAATAAGGGGAATTTGGTGCGTGTCACAGTAATTTTTTAGACATATTACAAAAATTTATATACAATTAACAGGAGTTTACAACCCATATGCAATTAACAGATCAAATTTGTACTGAGGGTATGGTAAATGGTTTTGTGTTTGAAAATTGTATTCAATTAACAGGGATATACAATTACGAGATATCCAATTAAGTGGGCTCCACTATATTACCATAGGCCTTCCTGACTTTCCAATTCTATCAGCTGCAGACAAGCACTGCCAAACTTCCAATGGATGTTATGTCACTGCAACCCCACAACCCAATTCCCAACAGAGAGCCTAAATAAATATTAACCCAGTAATGAGGATCGTTGGTAGAGGGGGTTTGGGTCCCAGTTACCATTTATGTGAAGTTTCAAAACATTTGGCCTGGCAGTTTCTGAGAAGATTTTTGAAACTCCAACAACCAGAATCAAAGAATGCCTCTGGAAGCCATGTTTCTCATCCGACGGGAACAAAATGAGGATCATTTGTAGAGGACCTCCCACAGACCATTCCTGCCAAGTTTGGTTCACACCGGCTCAGCGGTTACAGAGAAGATGAAAATGTGAAAGGTTTACTGACGCCGAAAGACGACGGTCGCCAAGTGATATGAAAAGCTCACGTGGCTTTTTAGGCCAGGTGAGCTAAACAGTTGATCAGGCATGGTCATGTCTTATTCAGGATATGGAATGTCGGTTACAACTGAATTGCAAATGGAGTCCATGAAATAGGCCACTTTTTAGCATGTTAACAAGTCGGAAATGGTGACATTATTCTCCCTGTTTTGTTCGACCCCCAATAATTAGGATCCAGGACATTTTCCCATCCGACATTTACCTGTCATGTTTTAGAAAAACTGATATTTCCTCATTTAGGCCAATTCTAAAACAAACATTTCCCTCCCGCAGACAATTCCTCACCAGATTTTTTTCCACTATGGATAATTCCCTACCAGCTATTTCCCCTCTTCCCTCTATTGAACATTTCCCCACCATAGCTACAGACTAAAACAAAGAAGGGCCAGCAGTTATTAAAGGCCATTTTTATTTCGATATTAGAGTTAACACAACATATAAATCACATGAGTATACATGTATTTATACACGCAAATAAGATCTACATATGTGCCTGCAACTACATGATATATGTTGAGAAACTCTATACTTGTGTGGTTGCATGCAATTTTAATTGATATTTTTCAATTACATATCTTCTCTGCCTGAATGGATGCCAGGGATTCTTCTGCCCTCTTTGGGAAAGGGTTCAGGGCCCAATTCGTTGGGAATGTTTACATCATGGGGCTCCAATTGGGAAATTGCTTTGGAGAGGAAGAAACAAAAACTAAGAAATTATACGTTCGAATCGAACAGGCCAACATCTAAGCAACTGCATGTACAGTATGACCGCCGTGGATTGGTCACTTTGCACGGGTGGGTGATATTTCCACGGATGCTATAATATTAGATTCCAAACACTAATTATAGTAATAATCATTAAAAAATTAATTAATGAAGCACCGGGTACACACAGTGGTTCATTAATTAAAATTTTGCTGATGATTCTTTTTATCACCTGATAAATGCTTGCGTGGACATTACTGCCCATGCATGGATTACGACCAGTGAAGGACGACTGTACTGTATACTACAAGTGTCTTATACAGAAAACAGTAACATGGAGTCATGTTCACCCCATGTCTCTGTTGTCAACATTAAACTGTTCTTATACTGTAAACCCTTTACCTAACGAATCGGCCGCATCCGTCCGCGTAATATGCAAGTTCAGCAGTTGAAAAAATATTATTTTTCAAAAAATGTCAACAAAACCATATCATGTGACCCCTCGTTGGAACGAGCTCGTCGAGCTCGTTCCAACGAGGGGTCACATGATATTGTTTTGTTGAATTTTTTTGAAAAATTAAAAAAAATGATATTTAAAATATTTAATTTTGATATCGTCTGCGTTGGGTAAAGGGTTAAAAAGAACTTGTTATTTGCCTTTGAATTCAGACACTCAAAACTTCATTTGATGAGCAAAATTAAATTAATGTAATTTACAATTGGTGTCCTGAAACATGTGGTCATAAGGCCTTAGAAAGCCAATGGTTTTCTGAAGCCTTATGACCATACAGTTCAGGACACCAATTGTACATTATGGACAGATGGATGGTACGATAGGCAGAAGGACAGAGTGATTTCTATATATCCCCCTGAACTTCGTTCGTGGGGGGGGGGGGGGGGGGAAGGGGGGTATGAAAATGAAAATAAATACACAAATTCTTGGTGACAACATTATCAAAATGTAACATAAAAAGCAATAAAAAAAAATTTAAACAAATTAATCAGAATATCAATTTAGAAACAAAAGAATGCCATATTTTCCTACCCCAGTGCCATCTATTCTCACTCTACATGTCACTTTTCTGGGGATATTGACAAAGTGTGCCATATTTTCCTGTGCCTTTTTTCACTTTGTCACAAACAATTGTAAGGGCTGAAATGTTCACTTTACTCAAAAGGAGTGGTCTAAAACGTCAGCAGACATAAATGAGCAGTTGCCCTAGTTTAATCAATTTTTTTCCCACTGGAGGGGGAGGCATACCTTCTCCATCTAGGTGGGGTATTTTACCATTGAATCAGAACTTGTTTACAACAGTCAAGTAGGCCTTGCGAAACTGACTCAACTTTCTCAGGACATTCACTTTGCTAAAATTAAAATACTGCCGACCAGTCGAGAATTATCAGCCCGAAAAAAAACTTAAGCAGCAGCTGAACTCTAAATTTAACTTGTTTAATTTTTATTGTTGTTCAACATTGTTGCCACACAGATGCATTTACAGGGAAAATTGTATAAATGCTAACTTTGCATTAAAAAACCTAAAAATACTCAATAAATGCAGGTTCATCCAAATTAACACACAATAGTTTGTTTTTCATGATGACACTTTTGGTTGCCTTTCATTTAGTCCTGTATTCTTTTAATTTTTGTATGACTGGCTGAAAAATTACCATACTTGTCAGTCAGTCTGGTTAAGTTGGCAAGGCATACAGTAAATAAGCACTGCTCCACTTCCCAGAAGCCCCGAACCAATGGAGATGGCGAGTTAACTGCTTAGACATTGACCTGTCAGGTGAATAGACACATGTGAAAGAATATAACAATAACATAAGTTAAGACGGCATTACGATTTATTAACAGCATGAAAAGACTGAATAACAGCCCAAGGGTTTATTAGAGACGCCATTAATAAGCCAAAGGGCTGTTATTCAGTCCTCATGGGCTGTTAATAAACAGGGATGCACAACAAAATCATGTTATTACTATTATTACCATGACGGGAAGCGGCGGTGGGCTGTTAATGAATTTTGTTTTTATTAACGACCGCCACTTGCTTCCGGTTGCATACCATGCATTGAGTCTTACCACCTTGCTAAACTCTGTTAATATACATGTACAGTGGAGCCCACTTAATTGGATATCTCTTAATTGTATATCCCTGTTAATTGAATATAATTCCCCAATACAAAGCCATTTACCATACCTCCTGTACAAATTTGACCTGTAAATTGAATATAGGTTAAAGAGTAAACTCCTGTTAATTGAATAAAAAAATCTTGTAACCTGTGGAGAAATTACTCTTACTCTCCACAGTTTTCCTTTGTTTATAGGGCTATTTGGCCTCAGTTCATCCAATACAGGCATTCAATCTATTATATCTTATTTGACAGAGTTCATGGAGCTCTGTCAAACAAGATATAATAGAATAAATGCTAAGTTTATCTCTAGAATACAGGAAAGTGATAATCCCTGTTAATTGAATACTCCTGTTAACTGAATAATTTTCATTGACAATTAACAGGGTTCCACTGTACTAGAGAATGCCTGCTAAAGTGGTAATAATTGGTATCAATTGATAACTAGAGGCTCTACAGAGCCTGTAATCGCTCACCTGGAACTACATATAAAAATGTGATTTCCCATAGGCTTTCCATGGTAACTATGAGCTGCAATTGTGGCCATGTTTGCAACATTACATCAACTTTACACGAGGATCATTGGTAGAAGGTGTCCCAGTCTTCAATCACGTGAAGTTTCAAAACATTTGAATCCATCAAACAGAATCATAGAATGCTCTGGTGGCCATATTTTCCAACCAACGGGAACAAAAACAGGATCGTTTGTAGAGGGCCTCCTATAGACCATTCTTGCCAAGTTTTGGTTCCGTTCGCTCAGTAGTTCCAGAGAGAAGATGAAAATGTGATTTCCCATGGGTTTTTTCTGTAGTAACTATAAACCGCAATTGTGGCCATGTTTACTGTACGATCAACATTAAAATGAGGAACGTCGTGGAGGGTGTCCCAGTTATCAACCACGCAAAGTATCCAAACATTTGGCCCTGAGGTTTCAGAGAAGAGTTTTCAAACTTGACCAATCAGAATCAAAGAATGCTTCTGGCGGCCACGTTTTTTCACCCAACAGGAATAAAATGAGTAACAGTTGTAGAGAACCTCTCATAGACAATGCCTGCCAAGTCTGGTTCACATTGGCAGGCTCAGTACGTTCGGTGAAGATGATGAAAGTGTGATTTCCTATAGGGTTTCTATAGTAAGTATAAGCCACAATTACAGCCATAATTGCAACCCGATGAAGATTAAAATGAGGATCATTGGTAAGGGGGGGGGGGGGGGGGGCAGGGGGGGGGCAGGGGGGGGTTACAGTTATTAGTCACACTATGTTTTCAAACCATTTGGCGTTGTAGTTTCAAAGAAGATTTTCGTGAAAATGCACACATTTATGAATTCTGTTTCAACAAAAAAAAAATCAATGAAAGAAGGTTAAATATTTTGAAAATTACAATTTTCTCAGACAGTATTCTCTTTTCAAAATAGCTTTGGATAGGTAAAGGGTTACAGTCAAACACCTTTTACTCCAATTTTTGTCAAATCTTAAAAGATATACAATAATTGCTGTCATCTAAGCTGACATGATTGCAAGAGAATACAAACAAAAACTTTCCTGGTTTTCCAAACACCTGTCATCAATCAGTATTTTCTGATAAGTAACATGAGACTAAATATTCATATATCAAGATAATGGGTATGTTTCAGTGAACTATTCCGGTTTACTTAGTTTACTAATCCATGTAAACCTAAACTAGGTTTAGAAATCACAACAGAACGATATGTTTAATGCGAATACTATTCTTCATAAACCTGTTTGATGTTGCTAGGAAACGCGACGCGTGAAAGTATGGTTAGGAGGGGGACATCCAAAGCGTGGGAAACATATCCCTGCTTTCATTTTTAAACAATCTCAGAAACCCATCGTTAAAAAGGCCCTCATCAGAAACTTTCCGGTGATGGTGTCAAAAATTGCGTGCCTGCTATCATGGAAATAACATGGCCAAAACGGATCTTCTGAAAGTTGTAACAATTTTTTTCTGAGAGAAAAACACCCTTTCAGTTGAGAATCGAATATTTTTGGAAAGCCGCATTTATGGGCTAAATAAATGTTATTAACTTTTTTGTAGTTGCTCTCTCTTGAGTTATAGCATTTTTCATGAACCTTGCGCTGTTTATTTCTTTTTTGATCGAATGTTTTTATTGTTATTGTGCGGGGTGTAGAACTTTTATGTGCGTTCCACTGCGCATGTCAAGAATAGAATGATAAACCAGATAACCCTGCTCTACAGGAGGTTTAGTTGGTTTAATCCAGAATGATAAACCAGAATATAAACAGCTCATTGAAACGACCTGGTTTTTATTCCGTGTGTCTACGCATGCTCACAATAAACCATGTAAACCGGAATAGTTCACTGAAACATACACACAGTTGCAATGGTTTACAATAAAGTCAAAATAAGTTTTGTAGAATAATCCTATAAACTATGTATCTTTTTCTCATCCTACACTGATAAGACCAGAAGCTTACATCATTTTCTAGAAAGCTCTCACTGATAGCTTTCCAGAAAATGTCAGATTCTGATCTTGTCAGGGCAGGAGCAGCAGTTTACTTAGTTTATTGCAGTTATGCTACAGCTTATTTTGACTTGTACTGTATACACAATATTTTGGGGTTTTTTCCCAGTTCTCAGTGCAGAAAACTGGAACAAACCCTTACCAGATTCTCAAAAAATAAGAATTTTGCTTTCAGAAAGTACTGATCTTCGTGCAGACTGGAGAGGCATTGGTTTAAGCATTAGAATATAGCCTCTGGTGGCCACATATTTCCATCCTCTTATAGACCATTCCTGCGAAGTTTGGTTCATGTCGGATCAGTAGTTCCAGAGAAGAAGATGAAAATGTAATTTCCCATAGGGTTTCTATAGCAACTATAAGCCGCAATTGTGGCCACGTTTACAACCCGATCAACATTAAACGAGGATCGTTGGTAGAAGGGGTCCCAGTCATCATTTATGTGAAGTATCAAAACATTTGGCCTGGCAGTTTCAGAGGAGAACATTTTTGAAAATTCACCTATCAGAATCAAAGAATGCCTCTGGCGGCTATGTTTTTCAACCCACGGGAACAAAATGAGGATCATTTGTAGAGGACCTCACATAGACCATCCCTGCCAGGTTTGGTTCACGTCTGCTCAGTAGTTCCGGAGAAGAAGATGAAAATGTGATTTCCCATAGGGTTTCTATAGTAACTATAAGCTGCAATTGTGGCCATGTTTGCAACCCGATCAACATTAAAGGAGGATCGTTGGTAGAGGGGGTCCCAGTCATCATTTAAGTGAAGTATCGAAACATTTCGCCTGATAGTTTCAGAGGAGATGATTTTTGAAAATCCACCTATCAGAATCAAAGAATGCCTCTGGCGGCCATGTTTTTCAACCCGCGGGAACAAAATGAGGATTGTTTGTAGAGGACCTCCCATAGACTATCCCTGCCAGGTTTGTTTTCACGTCGCCTCGGTTTTTCAAGAGAAGAAGAGGAAAATGTGATTTCCCATAGGGTTTCTACAGTAACTATAAACCGCAATTGCTGCCATGTTTGTGACCCAATCAACATTAAATGAGGTTCGTTGGTATAGGGGGTCCCAGTCATCATTTGTTTGAAGTTTCAAAACATTTGGCCTGGCAGTTTCAGAGGAGAAGATTTTTGAAAATCCACCAACCAGAATCAAAGAAGGCCTCTGGAAGCCATGTTTTTCATCCGACGGGAACAAAACGAGGATCGTTTGTAGAGGACCTCCCCTAGACCATTCCTGCCAAGTTTGGTTCACACCAGCTCAACAGTTCCAGAGAAGAAGGTGAAATGTGAAAAGTTTATGGACGCCGGACAACGGCGGACGCCAAGTGATGAGAAAAGCTCACATGGCCTTTTAGGCCATGCGAGCTAAAAATCAAAGAGGCCTCAAGGGGCCTTAATCGCTCACCTGACAAAGTGGTTCAAAGAAGTATTTTGGGTCACATTCAGATAGTCATGGTTCATCAACAATTCAGAGGAATGAAGTCATGAAAGTATTCATAACTCTAGTGTTCATGTTAGATGATTATTATAGGTTTTCCTGACTGCTTCCAATTCCATCAGCTGTAGACAAGCACTGCCAAATTTCCAAGGGTTGTTATGTCACTGCAGTTTGAAAAGCAAATTTTATGGAAAAACACTAAAGAGTGGATTTTAACAAACTTCAACCTAACCTGCCCCTCCCCACTAGAGAGCCCAAATATTCAGCCAGGGACTCGTATTGAACAAATTTGAATCTGATCCCCCTAGAGATGTTATACACCAAATATGAAAGGATTCTGACTGGTTGATCTGAGGAAGAAGATTTTTAAAGAAATCTCCTCATATTGCACTAAGTTAAAATTTGGACGCCCATTCAGAGCTTGAATATAAACCCAGGGACTTGATTTGAACAAACTTGAATCAAAACATTCTAATAGATGATACTGGAGAAGATTTTTAAAGAAATTCCCTCATATTGCTTTCAGTTAAACTTTGTGCTCCAATAAAGAGCCCAAATATCAACCCAGGGACCTGCTTTGAACAAACTTGAATCTGCCCCCACCCCCTTCCCACCCCAAGCAATGTTGTATACCAAATATGAAAGCTTTCTGACTGATGGATCTGAAGAAGATTTTTAAAGAAATTTCCTCATATAGTACCAGGTTAAAATTTGGGCTCCAATAGAGAGCCCTAATACTAACCCGAGGACCTGATTTGCACAAACTTGAATCTGACCCTCTTAGAGATGTTGTATGCCAAATATGAAAGCATTCTGACTGGTGGATCTGAAGATTTTTAAAGAAATTTCCTCATATTGCAAGAAGTTAAAATTCTTGCTCCCATAGTGAGCCAAAATACTAACCCAGGGACTCGATTTATACAAACTTGAATCTGAGCTGCAGTGCGAAGTTACAATGTTGGGGAGCTGGCAGCTGCTGGGTGGTTCTCTCCGGGTACTCCGGCTTCCTCCACCAGTAAAATTGTCTCTGACACAAAATGACCTTGGCTGTTAAAGTGTCATTAAACCTTAATAAATAAACAAAAAAATGGCCTGAGCAACAGAAGATCTACTTTGTGGGGCCTGATAAAAGCAGCCTGTTATTTACAGTTGAAATTAGGTGACCCAATAGGGATGCTCTGTCTGCTGAGAATACAACTCTTTCATTTTGGGCCATGAAATGAGGAAATGACAACTTTTGCAATCCAAAATCAAATGAAAGTGTCAATGACACTGTAGCTTAACTTGTCTGTGTCATGTTTGATGAAAAGGATAATGTTCAATGTTTATGAAAGGATTATGAAATAAGACAAGAATTGCGATAATTGGGAATATGTTAATTTCTGTTCCCTGTATGCTGTGTTTTCAATAAAATAATATGAGGTACAGACTGTACTAAAGAATTGAGGGGTGGGTAAATGTGGCCCTCGCAGTTATTGTATGTGGCCCTCACAGTTAATGTATATCAACGAAAGTCACCAATTTACATTGAAATTATTTCAAAATGAGTCATACTATCAAGTTACAATGAAATCCCTTCATAAATACGGCCTGCAGACTGTGCTAAAGGTTTTTGGACTTCGGGCATGTGAAGCCAACACGGTTGATCGATCGCAACAAAAAGGTGACGTCCTCATCTAGATATTATACTGAGTCATCCGACCAAGTTACAATGAAATCCCTTCATAAATATGACCTGTAGTCTGTGCTAAAGTTTTTCAGGTTTTGGGCTCTGGCAGCCATCATGGTTGAATGATCACGACAAAAAGGGACCATTCTCATTTAGGCATTATCTGGAGTCATCCTACCAAATTACAATGAAAGCCCTTCATAAATATGACCTGTCGACTGTGCTAAAGGTTTTCTGGCTTCGGGCCCCTGTAGCCGTCACAGTTGACCAATCAAGACCAAAAGGGGGCGTTATCATCTAGACATCATATGGAATCAACCTACCAAGTTACAATGAAACCCCTTCGTAAATATGACCTGTAGACTGTGCTAAAGGTTTTTAGGCTTCAGGCTCGGGCAGCCATCATGGTTGAAAGGTCGCAACCAAAAGTAGACATTCTCATCTGGGCATCATCTGAAGTGATCCTACGAAGTTACAATGAAATCCCTTCATAAATATGACCTGTAGACTGTGCTCAAGGTTTTCGGGTTTCGGGCCCCTGTAGCCGTCATAGTTTACCAATCACGACTAAAAAAGGGGATGTCATTATCTAGGCATTATATGGAGTCAACCTAACAAGTTACAATGGAATTCTTCCATAAATACGACTTATAGACTATGCTAAAGGTTTTTGGGCTCAGGGAGCCATAAAGGCTGAATGATCGCGACCAAAAGGGGACGTTCTCATCTAGACATTATTTGGAGTCATCCTACCAAGCTACAATGAAATCCCTTCCTAAATATGACCTGTATACTGTGCTGAATGTTTTCGGGCTTCAGACCCCTGTAGCCGTCACAGTTGCCCAATCGTCTCCAAAAGGAGACGTTCTCATCTAGACATAATATGAAGTCAACCTACCAAGTTACAATGGAATCCCTTCATAAATGTGACCTGTAGACTGTGCTAAAGGTTTTTGGGCTCGGGCAGCTATCATGGTTGAATGATTGCAACCGAAAGGGGAATTCTCATCTGGGCATCATCTGGAGTGATCCTACGAAGTTACAATGAAATCCCTTCATAAATATGACCTGCAGACTGTGCTCAAGGTTTTCGGGCACCTGCAGCCGTCACAGTTGACCAATCACGACAAAAGGGGATGTCATCATGTAGGCATTATATGGAGTCAACCTCACAAGTTATAATGAAATCCTTACATAAATACGATCTATAGACTATGCTAAAGGGTTTTGGGCTCGGGCAGCCAGCCATCAAGGCTGAACGATTGCGACCAAAAGGGGACGTTCTAATCTAGACATTATTTGGAGTCATCCTACCAAGCTACAATGAAATCCCTTCATAAATATGACCTGTAGACTGTGCTAAAGGTTTTTGGGCTCGTGCAGCCATCAAGGCTGAATGATTGCGACCAAAAGGGGACGTTCTCATCTAGACATTATTTGGAGTCATCCTACCATGTTACAATGAAATCCCTTCATAAAAATGAAAGTGTCAATGACACTGTAGCTTAACTTGTGTGTTGTATTTGATGAAAAGGATAATGTTCAATGTTTATGAAAGGATTATGAAATAAGACAAGAATTGTGATAAATGGGAATAAATTATGTTCATTTTTGGTCCCTGTATGCTATGTTTTTGATAAAAATAATATGACGTGTACACTGTACTAAAGAGCTGTGGGGTGGGTTAATATGACCTCACAGTTAATGTATGTGGCCCTCACAGTTAACGTATATTAATGAAAGTTACCAATTTACAGTGAAATTATTCCAAAACGAGTCATCCTATCAAGTTACATTGAAATCCCTTCATAAATATGGCTTGTAGACTGTGCTAAAGGTTTTCGGGCTTCAGGACCCTGTGGCCGTCAGTTTCCCAATTGCGTCCAAAGGGGACGTTCTCATCTAGACATCATATGATGTCAACCTACCAAGTTACAATGAAATCCCTTCATAAATATGACCTGTAGACTGTGCTAAAGGTTTTTGGGCCTTGGGATCGGGCAGCCATCATGGTTGAATGATCGCAACCAAAAGGGGACATTCTCATCTGGGCATCATCTGGAGTGATCCTACGAAGTTACAATGAAATGCCTTCATAAATATGACCTGTAGACTGTGCTCAAGGTTTTTGGGCTTCAGGCCCCTGAAGCTGTCACAGTTGACCAATCAAGACCAAAAGGGATGCCATCATCTAGGCATTATATGGAGTCAAACTAACAGGTTACAATGAAATCATTCCATAAATATGACCTATAGACTATGCTAAATGTTTTGGGGTCTTGAGCTCGGGCTGCCATCAAGGCTGAATGATTGCGACCAAAAGGGGACGTTCTCATCTAGACATTATTTGGAGTCATCCTACCAAGCTACAATGAAATCCCTTCATAATTATGACTAGTAGACTGTTCTAAAGGTTTTCGGGACCCTGCAGCCATCACAGTTGCCCAATCGTGTCCAAAAAGGGGACGTTCTCATCTAGACATTATATGAAGTCAACCCACCAAGTTACAATGAAATCCTTTCATAAATATGACCTGTAGACTGTGCTAAAGGTATTCGGGCTTTGGGCTTGGGCAGCCATAATGGTTGAATGATCGCAACCAAAAGGGGACATTCTCATCTGGGCATCATCTGGAGTGATCCTACAAAGTTACAATGAAATCCGTTCATAAATATGACCTGTAGACGGTGCTCAAGATTTTTGGCCTTCAGGCACCTGTATTTATTGTTTATTTATTGGTGTTTAAGGTCACATACTTATGCACAATGGCTAATCGTGACCGTGACAGTTTTACGGGTGGAGGAAGCCGGAGTACCCGGAGAGAACCACCGAGCAACGACGAGCAGCTGTCAGCTCTCCAACATCGTAACTCTGAACTCTGCACCGCAGCACAGGCAGGGTTAGATTGGTTGAAGACATGCGCACCATCGACGTGCAGGACGCCTCAGTACACAGCGTCATCGTGCCCCTATGTAGGCAATCGGGGTGAAGTGTCTTGCCCAAGGACACAACGCGGTTGCCGCAGGTGGGATTCGAACCGAGGACCTCTCGGCTTGCAGCCTGCACCTCTACCAACTGAGCCACCGCGCCCCCTCAGGCACCTGTAGCCATCACAGTTGGCCAATCACGACCAAAAGGGGATGTCATCATCTAGGCATTCTATGGAGTCAACCTAACAGGTTACAATGAAATCCTTCCATGAATATGATCTATAGACTATGCTAAAGGTCTTTGGGCTCGGGCAGCCATAAAGGCTGAATGATCACGACCAAAAGGGGCCTTTCTCATCTAGACATTATTTGGAGTCATCCTACAAAGCTACAATGAAATCCCTTCATAATTATGACCTGTAGAGTGTTCTAAAGATTTTCGGGCTTCGGGCCCCTGTAGCCGTCACAGTTGCCCACTCGCGTCCAAAAGAGAATGTTCTCATCTAGACATTATATGAAGTCAACCTACCAAGTTACAATGAAATCCATTCATAAATATGACCTGTAGACTGTGCTAAAGGTTTTCGGGCTCGGGCAGCCCTCCTGGTTGAATGATCGCAACCAAAGGGGACAAT
The DNA here is from genome assembly GCA_031216915.1 of Pictodentalium vernedei. Lineage (NCBI taxonomy): Eukaryota > Metazoa > Mollusca > Scaphopoda > Dentaliida > Dentaliidae > Pictodentalium > Pictodentalium vernedei. The sequence goes on along the minus strand of CM062288.1, from coordinate 33,124,169 downwards.
CTCATCTGGGCATCATCTGGAGTGATCCTATGAAGATACAATGAAATCCCTTCATAAATATGACCTGTAGACTGTGCTCAAGGTTTTCGGGCTTCGGGCACCTATAGCCATCACAGTTGACCAATCACTACCAAAAAGGGATGCCATCATCTAGGCATTCTATGGAGTCAACCTAATAGGTTGCAATGAAATCCTTCCATAAATATGACCTTTTGCCTATGCTGAAGGTTTTTGGGCTCGGGCCCCCATCAAGGCTGAATGATCGCGATCAAAATGGGACGTTCTCATCTAGACATTATTTGGAGTCATTCTACCAGGTTACAATGAAATCCCTTCATAAATATGACCTGTAGACTGTGCTAAAGGTTTTCGGGCTTCGGGCCCCTGTAGCCGTCACAGTTGCCCAATCACGTCCAAAAGGGGACCTTCTCATCCAGAGAATATCTGAGTCAACCCACCAAGTTACAATGAAATTCCTCAATAAATATGACCTGTAGACTGTGCTAAAGGTTTTCGGGTTTTGGGCTCGAGCAGTCGTCACGGTTGGCAGATCATGCCCAAATGGGGAATTCTCATCTAGACATCATACGGAGTCATCCTACCAAGTTACAATGAAATCCCACCATATTAAACATGACCTGCAGACTTTGCTAAAAGTTTTTGGGTTTCGGGCTTGGGCCGTCATCACGGTTGACGGATCATGCCCAAAAGGGGACGTTCTCATCTAGGCATTATACAGGGGCATCCTACCAAGTTACAATGAAATCCCTTCATAAATATGACCTGCAGACTGTGCTAATGGTTTTCAGGTTTTGGGCTCGGGCAGCCATACCGGCGACCAAAAGGGGACGTTTTCATCTGGACATGACACCAAACCTGCATATGAAATTTCGTGACGATCAGACAAGAACTGCGGTGTGTAGCCCATGCTAAAGGAAAATGTGAACAGACTCACAGACTTCTGCACGCGTGATGGCAATAGCTTATCTTGACTATATCAAGTTAAGCTAATGACCTGTAGACTGTGCTCAAGGTATTTTGGCTTCGGGCACCTGTAGCCGTCACAGTTGACCATTCACGACCAAAAGGGGATGTCATCATCTAGGCATTATAAGGAGTCAACCTAACAAGTTACATTGAAATCCTTCCATAAATATGACCTATAGACTATGCTAAAGGTTTTTAGGCTCGGGCAGCCATCAAGGCTGAATGACCACGACCAAAAGGGGCCATTCTCATTTAGACATTATTTGGAGTCAGCATACCACATTACAATGAAATCCCTTCATAAATATGACCTGTAGACTGTGCTAAAGGTTTTCGGGCTTCAGGCCCCTGTAGCCGACAGAGCTACCCAATCACGTCCAAAAGGGGACGTTCTCATCTAGACATTATATGAAGTCAGTCTACAAGGTTACAATGAAATTCCTTCATAAATATGACCTGTAGACTGTGCTAAAGGTTTTTGGGCTTCGGGCTCGGTCAGCCATCGTGGTTGAATGGTCGCAACCAAAAGGGGACATTCTCATCTGGGCATCATCTGGAGTGATCCTATGAAGTTACAATGAAATCCCTTCATAAATATGACCTGTAGACTGTACTCAAGGTTTTCGGGCTTCGGCCCTGTAGCCATCATAGTTGACCAATCACGACTAAAAAAGGGGATGTCATCATCTAGGCATTATATGGAATCAACCTAACAAAATACAAATTCTTCCATAAATATGACTTATAGACTATGCTAAAGGATTTTGGGCTCAGGGAGCCATAAAGGCTGAATGATCGCGACCAAAAGGGGACGTTCTCATCTAGACATTATTTGGAGTCATCCTACCAAGCTACAATGAAATCCCTTCCTAAATATGACCTGTAGACTGTGCTGAATGTTTTCGGGCTTCAGACCCCTGTAGCCGTCACAGTTGTCCAATCGTGTCCAAAAGGGGATGTTCTCATCTAGACATTATATGAAGTCAACCTACCAAGTTACAATGAAATCCCTTCATAAATATGACCTGTAGACTGTGCTAAAGATTTTTGGGCTCGGGCAGCCATCATGGTTGAATGATTGCAACCGCAAGGGGAATTCTCATCTGGGCATCAACTGGAGTGATCCTACGAAGTTAAAATGAAATCCCTTCATAAATATGACCTGCAGACTGTGCTCAAGGTTTTTGGGCTTCAGGCACCTGTAGTGGTCACAGTAGACCAATCATGACCAATCATGACCAAAAGGGGATGTCATCATCTAGGCATTATATGGAGTCAACCTAACAAGTTATAATGAAATCCTTACATAAATACGATTTATAGACTATGCTAAAGGTTTTTCGGTTTTGGGCTCGGGCAGCAATCAAGGCTGAATGATTGCGACCAAAAGGGGACGTACTAATCTAGACATTATTTGGAGTCATCCTACCAAGCTACAATGAAATTCCATCATAAATATGACCTGTACACTGTGCTAAAGGTTTTTGGGCTCAGGCAGCCATCAAGGGAGAATGATCGCGACCAAAAGGGGAAGTTCTCATCTAGACATTATTTGGAGTCATCCTACCAAGTTACAATGAAATCCCTTGATAAATATGACCTGTAGACTGTGCTAAAGGTTTTCGGGTTTCGGGCTCCTGTAGCCATCACAGTTGCCCAATCACGTCCAAAAGGAGACGTTCTCATCTAGACATTATATGAAGTCAACCTTCTAAGTTACAATGAAATCCCTCCATAAATATGACCTGTAGACTGTGCTAAAGGTTTTCGGGTTTTGGGCTCGGGCAGTCGTTAAAGTTGACAGATCGTGACCAAATGGGGAAGTTCTCATCTAGACATCATCCGGTGTCATCCTACCAAGTTACAATGAAATCTCTCCATACTAAATATGACCTGCAGACTATGCTAAATGTTTTTGGGTTTCGGGCTTGGGCAGACATCACGGTTGACAGATCATGACTAGGAGAGGACGTTCTCATCTTATACAGATGCATCCTGCCAAGTTACAATGAAATCCCTTCATAAATACGACCTGTAGACTGTGCTAATGGTTTTGGGGTTTTGGGTTCGGGCAGCCATACCGGTTGACCGATCACGACCAAAAGGGGGCGTTCTCATCTAGACATGACCCCAAACCTGCATATGAAATTTCATGACGATCAAAAAGAACTACGGGGTGTAGCCTGTGCTAAAGGAAAATGTGAACAGACTCACATACTAACAGACTTCCACACGCGTGATGGCAATAGCTTATCTTGACTTTGTCAAGTTAAACTAAAAATGGTCTATGGTCCCAGCTTTTAAACAAAGGAATCTCAATTAATGGAAGATCAGTGGAGATGCAACTTATATCGTCTGTGTCAAGCAGGAATTCCATCAGGCATTGTCTTAGCAACGCGCTACAGGATTGAAAACTTTAAAGTTTCTTTTCCAGAAGGTGACCTCGACGGGAGTTGATCTCAGGTCTATGGCCCCCAACTGCCTGGCCATAAATGCTCTGCCAACATACCAACTGAGCCAACAGTTGCCGTTTGATCAGTTGGTTGGTTGTCGTTGGCTCAGTTGGCAGAGCATTTATGGCCAGGTGATTGGGTGCCATAAACCTGAGATCGACTCCCGTCGATACCATCTTCGAAAAAAAGAACTATACTATACTATACTATACTATACTATACTTTATTTGCAGCACAAGTTAACAAGTATGTGGAGCCCACTTAATTGGATATCTCTTAATTGCATATCCCTGTTAATTGAATATAATTTTCAAACCCAAAACCATTTACCATACCTTCAGTACAAATTTGATCTGTTAATTGCATATGGGCTGTAAAGTAAACTCCTGTTAATTGTATATAAATTTTTGTAATATGTCAAAAAGATTACTGTGACACGCACCAAATTCTCCTTATTTATCAACCTTTTTGGCCCCACTACATCCAATACAGGCATTTCTTCTATTATATCTTGTTTGACAGAGCTCTATGAGCTCTGTCAAACAAAATATAACAGAATAAATGCTCAGTTTACCTCCAGAACACAGGAAACTGATCAAATCCCTGTTAATATTGTATACTCCTGTTAATTGAATAATTTTCAGTGGCAAAATGGATATTCACATATATTGAATGCATCATAATATTATATAGACAGAACATTTTATACCAATACAAGAGCACCGCCTAGCGGGGCAACATACGCCCGTCAAAAGTTTCTCTGGGGTAAAGTTTGTAATTTTTGTTGATACGACTATGTACACCCCCCCCCCCCCCCATCCCCTCCAATCTTTGTCCATTCCACTGCCCTATCTGGGGTAAAAGGTTTCAAATTGTATGTTTGTGTGCACACATTTCATATTGTTTTTGTGAAATTTTAGTATGCAGAATGGAAATGCAAACAATTTTTAGGTGTCGAAGATTCTCCTCGCCGTTTACAATGGTAGCGTCCATTCATTGACAGGTTAACTTCATCGATAACGATTGACGATAGGTATCGCCAAGGAAAAGGACATTTTGAGGATCATAACAGCTATAAATGGCAAGGATTCTAGTCATTTAACAAGTATTTCAAAAGTTATCGAGTTTTGAAACTCGTTGGTCACAGTCGGACCGACAGACAGAAAGACAGACCGACACTGCCACTTATAGAGCTGCTTGTCGCAGCTAAAAATTAAATTTCAAAAGAATCCGATGAAGTTCATGGACTGTGGAGCACAGAAAGCATAATTTGACTGATTTCTAAGTATGAAAAGGGCAATAACTCCTAAGAAAACAACCGAACACGACCCAAATATGAACTTGTGCGAGATATTATGCCCATGAAGCTGCGTGTTAAATTTGAAAAGAATCTGATTAAGTTCACGGTCTGTAGAGCACGGAAAGCATAATTTGCCCGATTTCTAAGTATTAAAGGGCAATAACTCCTATGGAAATCAACAAACATGACCCGAATTTGCACTTGTGCGAGATACCATGCTCATGAAGCTGCATATTAAATTTCAAAAGAATCTGATTAAGTTCACGGACTGTAGAGCACAGAAAGCATAATTTGACTGATTTTTAAGTATGAAAAGGGCAATAACTCCTAAGAAAACAACCGAACACAACCCAAATATGAACTTGTGCCAGATATTATGGCCATGAAGCTGCGTATTAAATTTGAAAAGAATCTGATTAAGTTGACGGTCTGTAGAGCACGGAAAGCATAATTTGCTCGATTTCTAAGTATTAAAGGGGGAATAACTACTAGGAAAGCTGTCGAACATAACCCAAATTCGAAATTCGAATTTGCGCAAGATCTTATTCTGGTTGTGCAGTATATCTAATATTTTTTAAATCCGATTGAAATCATGCTCTGTAGATCACTGAATACAACTTCCCCTGGGGGACAGACGGACAGAGCCATAACATAATACGTCCGTTTTTCAAACGGGCTTATCATAACTACCAATATAAAATTACAAAGTACATGTGCCACAAGGAATGGCATAGCAAGATTGACTGTGTACCTGCCATTACCCATAGTTTGTTTTGCAGATTGCTGGGACAGATTCAACAAATAACAGGGGTGGCGGAACGATTTTCAAAGTGTGTGGGGGCTGGATTGGACATAGGATGGTCGTCGGTATGAAAAATTTAAATTCCAGGGTCCCAAAACCCCCATTTCCATGCATCTGAGTGGATATTTTGAGATTTTTCAGGAGATGTATTTGAAACATTTCACACTTTGAGAGTCGTTAAAAAACGTCGGTAAAGCATACGGGTGAGGTCTATTTATCAGCTTTGGTCGTAACGACCAAAGTTGATAAATAGACTTCACCTGTATGCTTTACCTGACATTTACAGCAATTATACTGCCTGTGGATTATCTTGTCTGGGGAAGGATTTGGTACTTGTATGTCTGTAAGATTACGATCTATTTCAGTTAACTGATTTTTTAACAGACAGTATACATTTTAGCGTTTGCTGCCACCTACTGCAAAAAATGATCCAAAATCCATCGAAACTGAACCAGTATGAGAAAAATATAGCTGGCGAAATCTGGATCTGCGCCTTGTTTCACCAGTCATTGGTTGTGTTAAGATATATGCAGACAAAAACAACATGGCCCGGCAAAAAAGTGGAGGGGCTTAAGCCACCCCACCCCGTCTGGTTCCGCTGCCCCTGAATAATGAGGTGCTGAAAGTATTGAAGGTCAACTAATACCCCTATCCCCTAGCCTGTCAAGTTAGGGGATCAGTTAACGTATAACTGAATGAGATCATCACACAAAACATGCAAAAAAACCCTTTTTATTGACAGAATAATCAAAAGAGTCGAGTTAAGTGAGTTCAATTAAGTAGCTGGTATATCAGCCAGAGCGCCAGCTAAATCATCCATTTTCACTTTTTCAATGTCTACAATAGTGTCAACGTCCATATTCGTTTGATGCCAGTGTTTCTTCTTCCCTTTCTTTTTTCGGGAATATCCTACATTCTGGAAACTTTTTGTAGCACCCTGACCAAAACATATATTAGACGGGATTCTGAAATGAAAGAATCATGCATAAATGCATTTTTGCTCTGTGGAGATATCCAGAGTGTGAGTTCAGACATTTTCCACATGATAAAGGTTTTTATGATACGCTAGCCTGTGAATTATTGCAATTATCTAAAAGATATTTCTCTATATCTATCGACTTGATGGATAACAAGGAATATTCCTCAGTAGCTTCCTGAAAGACATCACATTTCGGCACATGATGTTGCCCTGAAAGAATGATCAGCTAATCTTTGTTATTGTTTTGAAACGTACATGTTTGTAGTCGAATTGGGCTGACTGTTGCACTGTAAAATATCACACAGCATATAATAAAAAGAAAATCTAAGCTATTTTAGTGAATATCGGGAATTGTTTCATTTGTGTGGACTGGAAAAGCACTCATGGAGAATAAAACTTTCAGGTTGACACTCATGAGATTATTCCTGATATTAACTAGATATCCTCTATGTATTGTTTATCTGTCGACAATCAAATTTCCATTTACATTACGGTCAATAGATTAATAGACAGAACTGTACAAGTGTTTGAATGGGTTAATGTTTATCGCACCAGTTTGGTTTGGCGCAAGAATACCACGAGAGGCGAAGCAGACGACAAATCGTCGCCTCAGTAATTTCGACGCTGAAATACGGGGCACTGAAGAACCCGTAATTTGATGAAAATAAACAAACAAGAGGCCCCAAGGGGCCTGAGGGTGCTCACCTGACATGGTAGCCTAAATATCAACCCAGAGAATTGATTTCAACAAGTTGCATCTGCTCCTCCTAAGAAAAGCTTATACCAAATATCCAAAGATTCTGACCAGTGGATCTAAAAAAAAAAGAAGATTTTTAAAGAATATTCCTCATTTTGATCTAAGTTATAATTTGGGCTCCCACAGGGACTTGGCTTTAACAAACTTGAATCTCACCCCCCTGAGGATGCTGCACACCAAATATCAAAACAGTCCGACTGCTGGATCTGAAGAAGAAGATTTTTAAAGAAAATTCCTCATTTTGAACTAAGTTACAATTCAAGCTCCCACAGTGAGTCCAAATATGGACCTAGGGACTTGGCTTGAACAAACTTGAATCTCACCCCTGTAAGCATGGTGCATACCCAATATCAAAAGATTCTGCCTGCTGGATCTTGATAAGAAGATTTTCAAAGAAATTTGCCTGAAATGCGCTAAGTTCGAATTTGAGCTTCTATAGTGAGCCCAAATATGAATGTAGGGAGCCGATTTGAACAAACTTGAATCAGATCCACCCCACAATGTTGCATCCCAAATATCAAAACATTCTGCCTGCTGAAGCTGGAGAAGAAGTTTTTTTTAAAAATTTGCCTGAAATGCACTAAGTTCGAATTCGAGCGTCTATAGTGAGCCCAAATATGAATCCAGGGGGCTGATTTGAACAAACTTGAATCAGATCCACCCCTCAATGTTGCATGCCAAATATCAAAAGATTCTGCCTGCTGGATCTGGAGAAGAAGATTTTTTAAGAAATTTGCCTGAAATGCACTAAGTTCGAATTCGGCTTCTATAGTGAGCCCAAATATGAATCCAGGGGGCCGATTTGAACAAACTTGAATCAGATCCACCCCACAATGTTGCATACCAAATATCAAAAGATTCTGCCTGCTGGAACTGGAGAAGAAGATTTTTTAAGAAATTTGCCTGAAATACACTAAGTTCGAATTCGAGCTTCTATACTGAGCCCAAATATAAACCCAGGGGGCCGATTTGAACAAACTTGAATCAGATCCACCCCACAATGCTGCATACCAAATATCAAAAGATTCTGCCTGCTGGATCTGGAGAAGAAGATTTTTTAAGAAATTTGCCTGAAATGCACTAAGTTCGAATTCGGGCTTCTATAGTGAGCCCAAATATGAATCCAGGGAGCCGATTTGAACAAACTTGAATCAGATCCACCCCACAATGTTGCATACCAAATATCAAAACATTCTGCCTGCTGGATCCGGAGAAGAAGATTTTTTAAGAAATTTGCCTGCAATGCACTAAGTTCGAAATCGGGTTCCTATACTGAGCCCAAATATGAACCCAGGGGGCCGATTTGAACAAACTTGAATCAGATCCACCCTACAATGTTGCATACCAAATATCAAAAGATTCTGCCTGCTGGATCTGGAGAAGAAGATTTTTTAATGTTTTTCCCATTGCCTACAGTGTTAAAAAGTGCTGACTCAGCACTTTTTCAAAGTCCTGAAAAAAGTACCTTGTGATCAAACCGATAGGGATTTTTTTTTAACCATTCTATTCTACTGGATAAAAGTAAGCTTTATACAAAATAAGAATTCTCTGTGCCGTGTAGTTTTGGAGATATGGGAGTTTTAAGGTTTCTCCTATTTTTAGCTCCCGAGGTTCCCATGGGGCAATGAGAAAAATTTTTTTTGTATCAATCAACTACTTATGACCCATTATCATCTCATATCAAATTTGGTTCAAATTGACCTGACGGTTCTGAAAATAGAAATTTTAGGCGTGGCCAAAATGTTTGCCCCTCCCATAACGAAGGCAAATAATGCCCGACAAACTTCTCTTGAACAAACTTGAGTCTACACCTCTAAAGGAAGTTGCATACTAAATATCAAGTCTCTGCTATTGCTGGTTCTTGAGAAGAAGATTTTTTAAGAATTGGAGCATTTTTGCCCCATCCCTCTGCTCAATACGAGCCAAAACCTAATTTCACAAAAAATCAAAATGCCCTTACATAACCCCTACTCACATGAAATTTCATTAATATGCGGCCAGTGGTTTGGGAGAAAAAGGCCCAAACACCACCTTCATGACGGACGACGGACGCCAGACGACGGATGCCGGACGACGGACGAAAAGTGATCAGAAAAGCTCACCCTGACTTTCAGTCAGGTGAGCTAATGACAGATAATCATTTTTTATTGAAAGAATGAAAGGGTACACCATTATTTGAATTTTTAATGTTTAAATCTGATTTTTTAACATTTGGCTCTGTTGATTTACGGAGCAATTGCGTCACTCAAACCCTGACCTATTTTATTCTTAGATTTTCCAGCAGCTAAAAATATATGGCCGGGTCGACCGCAACGTCGAGATATGATTGGTCAACTTTGCAAAAAAGAGAACCCCAGAATTTACGACTGGTTCTCTTTCTGCATTTGTAGTTTAGAAAAAGTGCGAAAAGCTGTATTGCAGATGTGTGCAATAAAACTTTATTGTTATTTCACAATCTGGAATGTCAGAAACGAGCAGTAATTTTACATAGGTGTGTAATAAATGCATTTTTCCTCTGCGGAGATATCCAGAGTAATTTTTACTCTTCTATTCAAAAACAGTCAATATTCCTCCTTAAAAATATAATTCAGACTTCGATGTTTTTTAATACAGAGCAGGGCACCATTATTTAAAAAAAAAAAAAAACTCTGTAACTAGTACTGAAATATTTACCCGGATAACCAGTTTGAAACCGGTTACCTACCTAACTGATTAAAAAAAACATCAACCGGTTATCCGAAATATCAATTGTGACCGTCATTCCATGTTTAAAACATAAATCTGCTGCTTCTCATTTGGGATAGATTACACCTCGAAGCAGCAGTGTTTTTTTTGAGAAATAATCGACTTAGGCATTCAAGACTTTGTTAATGATCGGCAATTTCTGTGAGTACTGAGTAACTGCAGAAACTATTCCATAGTATGTATACAAACGAACGTTGTCGAGTACTCGACAACGTTCGTTTGTATACAAACTACGGAATAGTTTCTGAATATACTGCTTTCCAATTCCTATAGTTTTGATCCCAGATTCGGTGAAATAATGGCTACGGTTAACCGGATATTATCTGGTTATAGCTCTCGGTTAGTCGGTTGTGAAAATGAGCCAACCATTTCAGAACTATCTGTAACAAGTTTTAAGAGCTGGAGGAGGAGTTGAAAGGACATGGTTTTTGACTAAGGGTTGAGAGCCAAAACTCTTAAAAAAAGAAATTGTGTGATCGTACCTAAGCTATGACAGATAGAAAAACTGAAACAAATTCCAAGTCCATAAAGACCAATAACTCTAATAAAAAATACTGCACTGAACATGGACAAGATATCTACAGTGGAGCCCACTTAATTGGATATCTCTTAATTGTATATCCCTGTTAATTGAATATAATTTCCCAACACAGAACCATTTACCATACCTCCATTACAAATTTGACCTGTTAATTGAATATAGGTTATAGAGTAAATTCCTGTTAACTGAATAAAAAATCTTGTAACTTGTTGAGAAATTACTCTGACTCTCCCCAGTTTTTCTTTGTTTATAGACTTATTTGGCCTCAGTGCATCCAATACAGGCATTTAATCTATTATATCTTGTTTGACAGAGCTCATGGAGCTCTGTCAAACAAGATATAATAGAATAAATGCTAAGTTTATCTCTAGAATACAGGAAAGTGACACTATCCCTGTTAATTGAATACTCCTGTTAACTGAATAATTTTCATTGGCAAAGTGGCTATTCAATTAACAGGGTTCCACTGTATAAGATACATTTACATGCCAAATATGATTAGGGATCTGCGAATCACAAACTTCTTTTCGAATCGAATCTCGAATTGAATCATGTCTCTGATATCAACATCGAATCGAATCCCGAATCGAATTTTAAAAGACAAGTTATTTCATATTGCATCAAACGGAAGTTACGGAACACTGTGATGACCCTTACGCGACGGAGTGAACACCTTAAACACCAATAACTAAATATTCTCTGTAGCACCGTTGCTGAAACTGCTAGGCCTATTGTCCATAGTTTTAGTTTTTGAAGGCTTAACTTGTTACTATTCACGTTCGTAAGCCTTCAAAAACCAAAACTATGGAAAATGTTCTGGGACAAATTCACACCTTACCTAACAATTAAACATTGTCAATTACTCAAATAAATAGGAATTGAGCCTACATAAATGAATTTTCTAATGACAGTTTTATCCTATTTTTGTTGGAAATGTAACAAATTGAAGTTAGTACGAGAGATTAAAAAAAATCGAATCCTGAGACTGATTCGGGATCGATCTCGAAGCATATGTATGGTATCGATATCGAATCGAATCTCAAATATTCGCAGGACCCTAAATATGATGTGATTCCACCAAGTATTTTAAAAGTTATTGGGTCTGATGGTAAAAATTAAACAAATTCTAAGTCCATAATGGGAAACCAGTCTGATAAAAATGCTCTGAATAACATCCGCATTGAATCCATGGATAGACAGCAATGAGATATATTTGAACACCAAATATGATTTCATTCCGCTAAATGTTTTGAAAGTATTGAGTTTAAAAACTTGTTTGCAACAGATGGACACTGCCAGATATAGAGCTGTTTGCCACAGCTAAATGTTGGACCATGGCCCAATTACTTCAAGCAAATCTACCAATCATAGTGTGTTTATGATGTCCGGTCGAAATCCACAGGGAACAATAGAAATTATATGCTTTTAGACATGTCAAAAAGGCTACAACTATTGAAAAATATGTTTGATGATACCTGGTTACCTTTAAATAAATCTATAATACCAAAGTTAGTATGTAAAGTTGGGTCTATGTCCATGAAAAACTATATGAGAAGCAATCACAGAGTATTAGACTGGGAATCAAGGGCCATAACTCTTGAAAATATATTGACCTGGTTACCTTCAAGCCAGAAAATAAGCAGACTGTCATCTGCAAAATGAGGTCCCCAGAGAGTGAATTTGGTGATGCTACCCTGCATAGCAGGGTAGCATCACTAAATTCACCCTCTGTGAACGTCAATCTGAATCAGGGTCTCAAAACTAAACAGAAAGAGGTACCCAGAGGATAAATTGGCCCACTGTATGGGATAGCATCATCAAATTCACTCACTGGGGACCTCATTTTGCAAAGGTCAGACTGTTTATTTTCAGGCCTGGTTACATTATACGATTGCTGTATGTGAAGTTTTGCCAAAATCTAAAGAGACATGTGGGAGAAGATGCAATGACAAAGGTGAGAACAGAGGGCTATGGAGATATGGTGATTCCTAAGGCAGAACACAGGGGTAATTTATGGAGACTGGACTCAATGACCCAAGTTGGATTTTATCCTGTATTTCACTTGAAACAAAGGCGCACATAAAATACATGAAAAACTCCAACAAGGAATTTATGTCACAAACATACTGGGTCATATAAATGGACAAGTGTGATAACCGATTCAGGAAATTGGGAGTCCAGCATGACCAATTTGGAGTAAGGTACCGTACATGTTAATTAGAAAAGATGTTGCAACACAACTATTGAATGTAAATATTAGTTATCCTTGTGTTTTCCAGGGTGTATGGGAATTTACACCGGTTTGGGAACTCATACACCCTGAGGCGAAGCCGAACGGCGTATGAGTTCCCAAACCAGTGTAAATTCCCATACACCCTGGAAAACACAAGGATAACGGATTTATTTCCAAGAATTTTGGTATACTTTATACTTTAACCTACATTGTGGGCAAAAACTGACAGAAAATTTGTACTTGGCAAGTTTCTTAAATGAAAGTGTCAATGACACTGTAGCTCAACTTGACAAACTTGAACTTGGTAAGTTATAAATGAAATGGCAAAATTGAAGATCATTGGGACCAATGTCAGTTTTTTTGCCAGTGGCAACATTTTTTGACAGAAACCGAAGAAAATCGATAGCTCCCATCTAGAGGTCACCGTAAATAAGCATACCAGGTTTCAAAGCAATCTAATCATAAATGAGCCCTGTAGGGTGAGCCAAAGGGAAATATTGTGGTCTGACTAAACTAAGTTCTAAGAATGTTGGCCTCGGCAACATTTTTTGACAGAAATTGAAGAAAATCGATAGCTCCCATCTAGAGGTCACCCCAAACAAGCATGCCAGGTTTCAAAGCAATCCGATCATAAATGTACCCTGTAGGGTGTGCCAAAGGGAAATATCGAGTCTTCTGACTAAACCAAGTTCTAAGAACGTTGGCCGCGGCAACATTTTTTGATGGAAATTGAAGAAAAATGATAGGTCCCATCTAGAGGTCTCCCCAAACAAGCATACCAGGTTTCAAAGCAATCAAATCATAAATGTGCCCTGTAGGGTGTGCCAAAGGGAAATATTGTGGTCTGACTAAACTGAGTTCTAAAAACATTGGCCGCGGCAACATTTTTTGATGGAAATTGAAGAAAATCGACAGCTCCCATCTAGAGGTCACCCCAAACAAGCATGCCAGGTTTCAAAGCAATCCGATCATAAATGTACCCTGTAGCGTGTGCCAAAGGGAAATATTGAGTCTTCTAACTAAACTAAGTTCTAAGAACGTTGGCCGCGGCAACATTTTTTGACAGAAATTGAAGAAAATCGATAGCTCCCATCTAGAGGTCTCCCCAAACAAGCATACCAGGTTTCAAAGCAATCTAATCATAAATGGGCCCTGTAGGGTGTGCCAAAGGGAAATATTGAGGTCTGACTGAACTAAGTTCTACAAACGTTGGCCGTGGCAACATTTTTTGCCGGAAATTGAAGAAAATCGATAGCTCCCATCTAGAGGTCACCCTAAATAAGCATACCAGGTTTCAAAGCAATCAAATCATAAATGTGTCCTGTAGGGTGTGCCAAAGGGAAATATTGTGGTTTGACTAAACTAAGTTCTAAGAACGTTGGCCGCGGCAACATTTTTTGACAGAAATTGAAGAAAATCGATAGCTCCCATCTAGAGGTCACCCCAAACTAGCATGCCAGGTTTCAAAGCAATCCTATCATAAATGTACCCTGCAGGGTGTGCCAAAGGGAAATATTGAGTCTTCTGACTAAACTAAGTTCTAAGAACGTTGGCCGCGGCAACATTTTTTGACAGAAATTGAAGAAAATCGATAGCTCCCATCTAGAGGTCTCCCCAAACAAGCATACCAGGTTTCAAAGCAATCTGATGGTAAATGTACCCTGTAGGGTGTGCCAAAGGGAAATATTGAGGTCTGACTAAACTAAGTTCTACGAACATTGGCCGTGGCAACATTTTTTGCCGGAAATTGAAGAAAATCGATAGCCCCCATCTAGAGGTCACCCTAAATAAGCATATCAGGTTTCAAAGCAATCAAATCATAAATGTGCCCTGTAGGGTGTGCCAAAGGGAAATATTGTGGTTTGACTAAACTAAGTTCTAAGAACGTTGGCCGCGGCAACATTTTTTGCCGGAAATTGAAGAAAATCGATAGCTCCCATCTAGAGGTCACCCCAAACAAGCATAAGAAGTTTCAAAGTAATCTGATCATAAATGCGACCTGTGAGGTGTGCCAAAGGAAATTGTGGACGTACGTACTAACGTACTAACGTACGTACGTACATACATACGTACGTACGTACATACGTACGCCGACGGACGAGAAGTGATGGCAATAGCTCAGCTTCACTTTGTCAAGTTGAGCTAATAAAACCAGACAAATATGGATGTTATTGGAACTGGCTCAATGAGCCAGTTCCAATGACATCCATATCTGTAATATTTTATTGCACACAAATATTAAATTTCCTATATTTTTATTTTTGTTCTAACATAACCGAGCAGAAGGTATGAATTAATAATTAAAAATGGGTACTTTTTAGCCATATAGCTTGCTCTTGTATATTCTTGTATTTACACCATGGTTAAACACGGTGTAAAAAAAAAGCCACTGTGGATTGCAAGTTACACCATACCTCTCAGCCAATCAAAATGCAGTATTTTGTTTCATTTGGAAATAATGTTATTTATCCACAAATAAACTTATTCATTCATTTATTGGGGTTTAATGGCACTTTTGACAGCCAGGGTCACGTCGTGTCGGACAGTTTTATGGGTGGAGGAAGCCAAAGTACCGGAGAGAACCACCGAGCAACAGTCAGCACCCCCTCCCAATGTACTAACTCTGCACAAGTAGGGTTAGCATTGACTAAAGACAGGTGTACCATCGATGTGCAGTACGCCTTAGCACACAGCGCCTTGCCCAAGGGCACAACGCAGTTACCCCTGGCAGGGATCGAAACCATTTTTAATCTAATTACAGTACCAGGACCAGCTAAAACAAGGTCTATTTAACCCTTTACCTAACATGAAAAGCAGACGGCAATTGCATACAAACTTATTGAAAAACTAAAAAAAAAATCCCCTTTGGGGTCAAAAATATAGCTTATGACCCCTCATTGGAACAAGCTCAATGAGCTCGTTGAAACTGCGGGATCATAAGCTATGTTTTTGAGACAAAAAATTAAAAAATAATGAAAAATGAATGGCTTTTTGGTGAACAGAGCTGGCCGGTTTTTGCCGCTACATTGGTTAACACTTTACCCAACGCAGACGATATCAAAATATATTATTTTAAATATAATTTTTTAAAATTTTTCAAAAAATTTCAACAAAACCATATCATGTGACCCCCTCATTGGAAGGAGCTCGACGAGCTCGTTCCAACGAGGGGTCACATGATATGGTTTTGTTGAAACTTTTTGAAAAATAATAGTTTTTCAACTGCTGAATTGGCATATTACGCAGGCGGATGCGGCCGATTCGTTGGGTAAAGGGTTAAAAGGTTAATCCTTGAGAAATTGGGAAGAGCCTGTTTTGGGAATGGGGAACAATATAGGGTCTGAAGTCCCATGCCATAACAACTGAGCATCACAAATAAATTTCCAAGATGTCTTGAGTGTTTGAACTATAATCTTCAAATGACTGAATCATCAAAGAATACCTTCGACAAGGGCATTCCTTGTTGATGCAGTTGAAAATTTTATCTGTCAGGAATTGAGCCATTACAGTCAGGACAAACTAGAGGTGTGACTATCCCTCCATACCCCCCTCCCCCCCACTGCCATGATTACTCTAAGACCAAAAGGGGCACAACTCGGGTAAAGAAAAATCTGATCGAAAATATAATCAGAGGTCACAGGAACGCATGGTAATGAACATCCATACCAAGTTTGAAAGGAATCAACCCATAACATCTGAGAAAATCTGACAAAATTCAGACATTCTAAGATGAAAAGAGGCATAACTCTGACAAATAAAGTCCGATCAAAACTATAATGGCAGATGCACAGGTTTTCATGGTAATAAACATCCATACCAAGTTTCAAAGGAAATGACCCATAAACATCTGAGAAAATCTCTGGACACAATTCTAGGCCTGCTTTTTCAATTAATACATGTACCAGTACTCACTTATAACTGAATTGTCTTCCAGATGAAGTTGGGTGGCTCTCATCTGTTTCTTTGTTTCTTTCACTTAAAAAATCCATTTCTTCTGTTTCATTACTATCTCCCTTCCCACCATGATCTATTTTACCTGCTTTTGATCTGCAAAATTAAAACAAAAGGTTTTCCTGGGTAATTTCTTGGTTAATTACTTCTACTTTTGTCACTGTTGTATATACAGTGGAAACCTGTTGATTGAATATATACTTTGCCAGTGAAAATTATTCAATTAATCCCTAGCACTCTGGTAGTGCAACAGAATTTTTTCCAGTCACTTTGTTTTTCTCTTGTTTAAGTATGAATTTAACCAATTATATGTTACTGGACAGAGCTCACTGAGGAAATATGGGAAATATCTGCTGCTGAAAACTTTGCCATTTTGACATCAGTGTGCAGGGGGTTAACAGGAGTATCTAATTAACAGGGATTTGGCCACTTTTCTGTATTCCAGAGAGCACTTGAGCATTTACTGTATTATATCTGGTTTGACAGAGCTCATGGAGCTTGGGCCTATCCATACCCACCGCTGCCATTATTCTAAGATGAAAAGGGGCATAACTGTAGGAAAAAAAGTCTGATCGAAATTATAATCGCAGGTGCACAGGTTCCCATGGTAGTGAACATCCATGCCATGTTTCAAAGGAATCAACCCGTAAACATCTGAGAAAATCTCCAGACAAAATTCACACATTCTATGACAAAAAAGGGGCATAACTCTGGCAAAAAAGGTCTGATCGAAACTATAATCACAGGTGCACAGGTTTCCATGGTAGTAAACATCTATACCAAGTTTAGAAGGAATCGACCCATAAATATCTGAGAAAATCTCCGGACAAAATTCTAGGCAATTCAGGCATTCTAAGACGAAAGGGGCCATAACTCTGTCAGAAAAAGTCTGATTGAAACTATAATCGCAGGTGCACAGGATCCAATCACAGACCAGAATGGTCTACCACTCCAGTTAAGAATAACTGGAAGGGATGTGTGCGTAAGCGACCCATCGAAATAAAATTCATAGCCGCTCCGCACAACCACATCCGGTGCATAAAATTCCCGTTGTTAATGCATCAGATAACAGATAAAAGCGAGCCAAACAGCTGGCTAATTCACACTGTGAAACAACAGATGAACCAGCCAGATGAAAAAGAATTGTGGGATATGTGTATCGTATCATTAATCCCATGAGACATTATCTATTTTACAAAACCAGTGATCCAAAGAACTATACTTGCTACATTGCCGAACGCTCGCTTTTTGACTGAAAGATAATCATAAATAACCTAATTATCCAGTTCCACTTAAAAACAGTCAGACCGAGCTCTATAAAAGCCTCGAGCCACCGGCTCAGGGGTGTCTGATCAGTAACTCAAACAGACATAAACCCCCTATGGCCTAAAAAAATAAAAAATCTGTTTCTCAGGCCCTCCTGCATGGTCCTTTTGGCTGCCACATGCTTTCTTTTTATAACCAATTTAAACTTTAAAAAAATTAAAATTAAATGGTTTATGTCTGATATTTTACCCAAGTTAAAACAATTGATGAATTTGTCCCTTGAGTGCAAGAAGGCTTTGCAATGCTTTAGCATTGCAAAGCCTTCTTGCACTCAAGGGATGAAATACACCACCACCCATGCTATTCTGTAGATTATGAGGCCTAAAACTTGAACCAACAACATGAACTTTTGATGGTTAAGAAGTAATTACTGAAATAAAAAATAAAATAAAAAAACGCTCGCCCGCATGGAATTTCACATATAATGGCCTGAGAAACAGAAGATCTACTTTGTGTGGCCTATCCAAGTGGCTGTATAGACAATCCTAAAGAAATATGTAGGAGAGATACCTATACTTTCGTTATGAGTCCTTATAGACCTGAGTCTATGACCTACTCTTTCTGTTGGTGTGGTCGATTAGATCCCAACTTAAAGAGTCGAGTATTGATGCTTTCTTGTAGCTTAATCCTACATCAATGAAAGCTTACCATCAAAGACTAGAGTCTGGAAAACTAAAGCAACTGTAGCAAGTTTTCCACCTAGTCAAATGTTAAACATCAGAATAACTCCCACTTGACATTAGTTAAAACAGAGATATATATATATAGGTCTGGAAACAATTTTTAAAAGGTCCAAACCACCACAAAATTCCTTTCCATATAGATGTTGCGTCACAGTACTTAAAATTGAATTACATAAGACCATGAGTCTAAATTCTCTCTGAATAAGAAATTATCTTCTCAACTGTGTCTGAGCGAACAACAAAAGATGAAGGTAAGGCTACAACTAAGTTCTTAGCCTGCTCATTAACGCAGAGAAACTCTCAACACATCTTCCCTTGTTGTTTTTAAAAGTATGTGAACAAACACAAACAGTTAAAATTACAGAAGATGATAAGAAACCGAATTACTTCTTCCCGCAGGAAGTTAAATATGATGTCGTCTACACAATCGAAGAAAGAGAAAGAGATCTTATTATCCTGCTCTTTGTCCGGATCCGGATGAAGTCCGTGTCTAACTACGTTAGCAGTTTTTCATAATTACTCGCAGTATTGTAATTTACTGGAACAAGTTCAAGGAAACGATAATGTATAGTATCCATATCATCCATGAGTTGTTCCGAAGGGAAAGTTACTGTATCCCTTTCATCATTTGTCAAAATCAGTTAGAATCACAGTCACCAGCATCTGAATAGGCAGATGACTGGACCGATCAAGCACCATTCAACAGCTCAAGTTTTGAGACTGACGTTGAGTGCTTCTGCCTTAGCAGGAATACTGCAATTAGCTGTGCAATATGCAACAGCAAGTCCGTTACGGAGGCCTGGGGAGTAGTGGTCATGAATTGCTTGTCCGCCGGTTGCTCCTGGGACCGGGTGTCCAAGATGACTATTACAGTGGACATCCCAATGAATGAAGCCTCATCTCCTTGGCGACTAGATGGTGCGACTTTCTTCACAAAGATGGACCTTTCGACGATGCATACTAGATATCCTAAGTCACTTAGCCAATATGTGGTCGGGAATGACTGGTAGAAGCTAAAGAAGCCAAACTGTAGCCAATCCCGGCTAAGAATTGAACTAAGCATACCGGACAATAGCTATGTATGTAAGCTCAGACTGACGCAAGTTCCTACCAACAACACCCGGCCCCCAGATGTTGTTAAAATAGAGAGAGGGGTCTCCCTCTTGCCCACGGTCCAGAGAGACCTGAATGAGTGTACCTCAGAACTTGCCGGCTTCTTCCTTCCATCAACACAGGGTGAGCATGAATGGATTAAATAGTGCTCACTACAACCTTATTTTCTCTCGACCGCTATGGACATACCCGGCGTCACACCACTAGTCTACGTGATAGATCTGCCGGTTGAGCTAGCTGGAGACAAGGGATGTGAACCACTTTTGAAGCCTAGCCCTTGTCTAATATCATTGAGCACTTTTCCACTAGCTCTGAATACAATGCACAAGCGACACATCCAGTGTCATGGTCCTCATATTCAATCTTAACCACTGCACCGGCATCAGGGAACTGAAACCACTCATCGCAGTTTATAGCCCTGTGTAATATAAAGATCACTTTGTCCGTTATGTAGAGGAAACCATAAGACTAGCCTATTAGACGGGACGTCCCGGACAGGAGGCATGGACATATACTCCGACTGACACAAGTTCCTACCAACAACATCTGTCCCCAGATGATGCTGTGAGAGAGAGAGGTCTCTCTCTTGCTCGCGATCCTGGGTGACCTGGACGAGCATACCTCAGAACTTGCCGGTTTCCTCCTTCCGTCATTGTTGGGTGAGCATGGTTGCATATCATGATAGTGTTCGCTCCACCCTATGTCATCTCCTAGCCCGGATCGGATACACCCGGCGTCACAGTTCTCAGAGGCCTGAGTAACCACTTCACTGGTCGAGCTAGCTGGCGACAACGGACTTGTGCAGTCGCGTGTGCTTTTTTAACATAGATGAAGCTATAAGACTAGCCGACCCCGGCAGTCTATGGAAGGAGCATCACGGACAGGAAGGCATGGACGTAAGCTCCAACTGACACAAGTTCCTACCAACAACCTCTGACCCCAGATGTTGTTATAAGAGAGAGGGGCCTCTCTCTTGCTCACGATTACGGAAGACCTGGACGAGCATACCTTAGAACTTGTGTGCTTCCTCCTTCCTGTGCTTCCTCCTTTCCGTCGTCGCAAGGTGAGCATGTTCATATTTTATAGTGCTCGCTACACCCTTATTCCTCTTCTCAACCGCAACAGACATACCCGGCATCACACCACTAGACTATGTGATAGATCTGCCGGTTGAGCTAGCTGGAGACAAGGGACGGAAACTGCTTTTGTGAAGCCTGTCTAATATCATTGAGCACTTTTCCGCTAGCTCTATAATGCAACGACAGAAGCACACTCCCTGACGGCGTCACAAAACCACACCATGTTCTTGTTCCTCTGTAAATAGAAACTAACTAGAGGTACTGTGAGCAAACTCACAAAGTGATACCCCCCGTGCCTGAAATGTATAAGTTAGATTATCTCCCCTAGGAAATGTCAAAACAGAATTATATTGCTTCATGCACATCTTCATATGGAGTTCTTCCATTGTGTAAAGTTTCATGAAAATTCTTCAAACGGTTTAGGAGGAGTTGCACTTATAAGGATGGACAGATGGTATAAGTTAAATTATCTCCCCTTGGAAATGTCAGAACGGAATTATATTTCTTCATGCACATCTTCATATGGAGTTCTTCCATTGTGTAAAGTTTCATGAAAATTCTTCAAACGGTTTAGGAGGAGTTGCGCTTATAAGGATGGACAGACGGTATAAGTTAGATTATCTCCCCTTGGAAATGTCAGAACGGAATTATATTGCTTCATGCACATCTTCATATGGAGTTCTTCCATTGTGTAAAGTTTCATGAAAATTCTTCAAACGGTTTAGGAGGAGTTGCGCTTATAAGCATGGACAGACGGACAAACGGACAGACAGGGTGATTCCTACATACCCCCCAAACTTTGTTTGCGGGGGGTATAAAAAACTATAGTGACCTTTGACGAGAGGACCAGCAGTGTCCACTCGCCTAACACAAACCATGACACCCATCATCCAATGGAACAAGAATTAGTGGTAGTACATCAACTATACTCTAGACAATGACCAAGTAAATAGAGGAAAGGCTTCCTCCATTTGCCTTTCTATTAGATAAATATTATTATCTAAACTCTAATATATGTCATTTTACCACCACCAAATCTACATATAATATAAGATAACATTAAAACACAATCGATGAAATAAATATATCCAAAAGAAAAATTCTTTCAAAAATAAAATAAAAATTTTTGAAAAATTTTTTCTTATATAGGGGCCCAAGTTCCCAAAGGGAACGATGAGCCCCAAAAGCCTGAGTGTGGACAAAATTATAAAAATCTGCTGTAAAATTAACTACCACACTATCAGAATATTTAATGTTACTTACAACTGTCGTACCTAAACAAAAATAGGAAACTACCTAGAGCATTGTAAAAGTAAACAAAAACCGGAAACAAGACCCCAGGCAACACGGCCCGAAGTCAGTAACAGAAACAAGACTATCCGATGTAAAGCAAGATCTTCATCAGAAGAAAAAACGATACATTGGATGTATGATGCATGACCAAAATGCCCAAACACCCCAAGGGTGAGGACGTAACCATGGGGATATACAGAATAATCTTCTGTATAATACGTTGAACTCCCAAGAAATTTTTATAAAAAATTTCAATGAAACAAGCCAAAAAGATTGGGAGATTAACTGGGGGGATGAAGGGAAGGTAGGGAAAGGAATACTAAATAAACAGTGGATAGATCATAACCAATCAGGGATAACGTCAGGCCCATGTCCCGAAATTAGGGAACATGAACTAATTTTTATAAATATTATAAAATTACAGCCCTGAACGTTTCAAACCACCGTTTCTTCCTTCCTTCATCCAGTTGTGTCCTTG
Source organism: Pictodentalium vernedei (assembly GCA_031216915.1). Classification (NCBI taxonomy): domain Eukaryota; kingdom Metazoa; phylum Mollusca; class Scaphopoda; order Dentaliida; family Dentaliidae; genus Pictodentalium; species Pictodentalium vernedei. The sequence continues at coordinate 33,101,449 of CM062288.1, read as the reverse complement.
GATCCACCAATTAACCATTGATTTGTGTCTGGCATCATTATTAATTGAGATTTAAAAAGCACAAATGTCAGTTTGATGTGATCTGACAAGGGCCAAACAAAGAATGATGTTGTCGCCAGATTCGGTGACTTCTTGGCGTCTGCGCATGGGCAGAAGGTAAATGTATGGAGGGAAGGATAGGACTTCTAATTTTCGGTTTTGCATGCAAATTTTGGGGATTGGGGGTACAAAATTTGTGTTTGGCCCTAGATATTTTGGGGTTAGCACCAGCTAGTCTGGGTCACTGGTTACAGTATAAAAATATTTAATTCATGTGTTCTACAGTTGAAAGAATTCTGTTGGAAAAATTAACTGAATGGCTTTTTTGTGTTTTCATAAAAGATTTTTTAACACAGCTCTCCTGAGACCATATTTAAGTATCTTGCATGAAAATATGAAATAAATATATCTGTACATGTTGCACAGTGAGTAGAAATAAGTTCCTGAAGTGGCTAAGAAAACATCCATCAACAACGCATATAGTTTTGTTCAAACTGTGTTTTCATTGTTAAGTCTAATGAGTGACTGACAGCAATTCATGACAGTAGTTCTAAATCTGGGTGGAATTTGGACAACAATGAATCATTCTGGTCTGTGATTGACCAGTACTTCACAACAGCGGTTACCATACGGGAAGGATCTTGAATTAGGAACGATTACTTTCTTTGTTTGAAAGACACCCATCCATCATTAAAACAAGAGGCCTGAAGTGCTCACCTTGAACAGAACACGATATAAACAGAGTCTATGAATGAATCTTCATTAAGCAATCCATCTCCATAGGATACATTGTCAATCTTTGAGCCCCTCAGGAGTGACTAAAATAGTCCAAGCATCATGCCTTTTCTTAAGTTGATCATAATGTAAAAAGAGGACCTCCCTCTAAGCCCGTCGATACAACCTATGTGGATTAAGCTTAGTTACACACCTCTGGAGGGTACTGAATAGAAAATTTCTAATTCTTCAGCTACATGACCAATTCCGGCTCCCATAGGGAGCCCACATATTAACCCAGGCATTCAATTTGAACAAAGTTGAATCTGACCCTCCTAGAGATGTTGTATACCAAATATGAAAGCATTCTGACTGGTGGATCTGAAGAAGAAGATTTTTAAAGAAATTTCCTCATACTGCACTAAGTTAAAATTTGGGCTACCATAGTGAGCCCAAATATTAACCTACGGACCCGATTTGAAAAAAACTTGAATCTGCTCCCTCGTAGAGATGTTGTATACTAAATATGAAAGCAATCTGACTGGAGGATCTGAAAAAGAAGATTTTTAAAGACATTTCCTCATACTGCACTAAGTGAAAATTTGGGCTACCATAGTGAGCCCAAATATTAACCTATGGACCTGATTTGAAAAAACTTGAACCTGCCCCCCCCCCCCCCCCCCCCCCCCCCCCCCCCCCCCAGAGATGTTGTATACTAAATATGAAAGCATTCTGACTGGTGGATCTGAAAAAGATGAAGATTTTTAAAGAAATTTCCTCATATTGCACTAAGTTAAAATTCAGGCTACCATAGGGAGCCCGAATATTAACCCAGGGACCCAATTTGAAGAAACTTGAATCTGACACCCCTACAGATGTTGTAAACCATATATGAAAGGATTCTGACTGGTGAATCTGAAAATAAGATTTTTGAAGAAATTCCCTCATATTGCACAAAGTTGAAATTTGGGTTCCCATGGAGAGCCCAAATATTAACCCAGGCACTCGAATTGAACAAACTTGAATGTGACCCTGATCCCCCTAGAGATTTTGTATACCAAATATGAAAGCATTCTGACTGGTGGATCTGAAGAAGATTTTTAAAGAAATTTCCGCATATTGAGCCCAAATATTAACCTGTAAACCCGATTTGCACAAATTTGAATCTCCCCTCCCCGAGATGTATACCAAATATGAAAGCATTCTGACGAGGAGATCTGAAGAAGATTTTTAAAAATTAGCCCCCATTTTGCACCAAGTTAAAATCTGGGTTTCCACAGGAAGCCCAAATATTAACCTAGGGACTTGGTTTGAACAATCTTGAATCTGACCCTCATTAACAATGATGTATACCAAACATTAAAAAATTGTGACTGATGTTTCTGAAGAAAATGTTTAAAGAATATTCCCCATGTTGCCCAAAGTTAAAAATTTGGGCTCTTGTATTGAGCCTAAATATGAACCAATGGGCTTCATTTTAACAAATTTGTATCAGGCTCCCCTATGGATGCTGTATACCAAATATCAAAAGATTCTGACCATTGGTTCTGGAGAAATGATTTTTTAAAATTTTTGCAAATATCCCCCCCCCCCCCCCCCCCCCCCCCCCCACACACCTTACAGGACACCCTAATATAACCGATGGCAATTTTTTTTACCATTAAATTCTGCTGGTCCTAAGGATGCATCACACCAAATAACAGTTCTATGTTCCGTGTTGTTTGGGAAATATGGGCATTTGAAAATATTTCTATTTTTAGCTCCTGGGGTTCCCATGGGAACGTGAGAATTTTTTTGCACGAGTCAAGTACTTATGACCCAATAATACCACATACCATATTTGGTTCAAATTGGACCTTTGGTTCAGAAAATAGAAATTTTGGGTGGGGCCAAAAATCTTACCCCTCCCATTAAAAAGCCAACTATTGATCCACAAGCATCGTTTGAACAAACTTGATTCCATACCTCAAAAGGAAGCTCCATAACATATATCAAGTCACTGTACCCACTGGTTCATGAGAAGAAAATTTTAAAAATATTTTGGAGCATTTTTCCCTACCCCCTCCCTGTGGGGCTGGGTATGATGAGTTGAACAAAAGTTAAAAAATTTATAGTAATTTATATATTTTTTATACTTACCAATGACCCAGACTTAGCTGGTGCTAACTCTAACAAAACCAGGGCCAAACACCAATTTTGCCCCCCAATCCCCAAAATTTGCATCCAAAACAAAAAGAAATCATGTCCTAAAGGACCTCCATACTACGCCTCTACTGCGCATGCGCAGTGACGCAGACGTCCCGAAATTGGCACCAAATATCATTCTTACTGGCAGTGTCTGGTCAGCGCTATGTACTCAGCGGGGAGGCAAGAGTTCTCAACTCCAGGGAGGGCCATCCCCGTCTGGGTCATTGGTAAGTATAAAAAATATATAAATTACTATAAATTTTTTAACATTTTTATACTGTACCAATGACCCAGACTTAGCTGAATAGTAAACAGGCTGGAGGGCCTAGGACATAGAGGAAAATCCAATAAGCTCAACTATATAGTAAAGAGGTAACCCCTTAAGGAGAAAAGGAGGATTAGGCTTTACATGTATCTTTCTTATTTAATATTAAATTAGAAAGATACACTACCCTTAATAATTGAGCACAATAACATTCATGTTCTCTATTAACATCCAGTATAACCCTTATACTAATTATTTTTAAAGCAAGCCAATAAATAAAGTAGTCCACAGAATTGAGACTCTTTATAGTCATTTAAAAGTGTCCGAGTATTGTATATTAAAGCCCGTTTGACACTTGACATATACAAATGCTTCACACCGAGCTACACTTTAAAAATAAGACATGAATGAATTTTAACATTAATATTACACTTTAAAACCATCCCGGAAGCGACTCAGAAATACTGACTTGGAGAAGGCATTCCCTTGCTTTTCACTATAAAGCAGGTGACCTAAGGGAACACCGCCCCCCCCCCCCCCCCCCCCTTCCCCTTGGTCAAATAGCCCAGAGCGAAGAGGGCGGCCGGACGGAGTCACTGCCGGAACAGAAAGCCTGCATAACTATAGTTGCAACTGTTTAGTGGACGACATTCTGAGCAACAGATAACGGACCTAAACAATGCAGGTCTCCAGAAATGGACTCAATATTTCTGAGATAAAAATTCGTAAATGTGGATGGCTGAGACCAATAAGCAGCCTTCATTAAATCTGTAATAGCAACACTATTAGCATAAGCCCAGGAAGTAGAAAGAGCTCTTACTTCATGAGCAGAAATCTTAAGCACAGACTGCTGAGAAGAAGATAAATCTTCATAAGCAGTACGGATAGTTAATTGAATCCATCTAGCAATAGAATGGACTGAAATGTCCTTTCTATTAGGCATCAAAGACAGAAAGAAACGTTTCCGTCCCTTTCTGATAAACTGAGATCTCTGTTTATAGATACGTAATGCTCTAACAGGACAGAGTAAAGGCCTACGCCCGTCTGAAGACGGAAGAGCCTTAATAACAATAGGTTCCGGATATTTATTAGGAGCCTGATTCTTAGCTAAAAAACCCACATTAGTAGTGAAGGTGATAGTGTTCCCAACACTACGATAATGAGAATCATCCACCGACAGTGCATGAAGCTCACTGACTCTTCTAGCAGAAGAGAAAGCTAAGAGAAAAGCTGTCTTATAAGATAAGAATTTGAAATCTACTGTCCCAAGAGGTTCAAATGGCTTTTCCTTCAATTTAAGAAGAACCCAAGCTAAATTCCACTTAGGAATTAATCTAAGAGTTCTGGGTCTATTTATCGAAAAGTTTCTAACCAACTTAGATAAAGAGACATTAGATCCAATTTGTAAACTATCATGATGTGCATAGGTATCAGATAACATAGATCTATAACCCTTTATAGTAACAGGCTGCAGTTTGATTTCGTCAAACAAGTATACTAGAAAGTTTGCAATGTCTGGTATAGAGGGATCGAATATATCTACAGAATGATCCCTACACCAACGACGAAGAACCTTCCACTTAGCCGCATAGTTTAGCGAAGAGGAGGTCCTCCTACAGTTAGAAATCGCGTCCACTGCTCGTCCTGTAAAGTGCTTGCCATGCAAGAAGGACCGCACAACGGAAAAACGTGAAGGTTGAGACCTTGCGGGTTGTGATGGAGTTGCCAGGATTTCCCCTGCGAAAGAAGATCCTCCTGTGGAGGAAGCTTCCGCGGTAGGTCCCACAACAGACACCTGAGTAGATTTATCCACGGTCTCTGTGGCGACAGAGATGCTACCAACAGAATCTTGCATTGAGATTGTTTTATCTTTAGCAATACTTGTTGAATTAACGGCGCTGGAGGATACGCATATCCTATCATTCCGTCCCAAGGGATCGACAGAGCGTCTACTGCAAATGCTCTTGGATCCGGACACGGAGACACATACGTCTGCAACTGATTGTTGAGATGTGTCGCAAATAAGTCTATCATTGGCCGTTCCCATTGGTAGCAAATCTGATTGAATACTTGTTTGTTGAAAGTCCACTCCGACAGCAACAAGCGACCCTTTCGTGAAAGGGAGTCTGCTAGCACATTCAGACGACCCGGTATGTGACGGACCGAAAGAAGAACGTGATGTTCTAGCGCAAACAGAAGGATTCTTTCCGTTAGATTGAACAACGGAACTGAATGAGTGCCTCCCTGATTCCGTATATACGCCACTACTGTCGTATTGTCGGATAGGATTTGGACATGAGCATCGTGAATAATGTCCATCCAGTGACGTAACGCAAGCCAAATTGACATCATTTCCTTGATGTTTATGTGCTTGCACAGGAATTGCGGATCCCAAAGACCCTGGCATCTCGAATCCGTTGGGATTAATGATGCACCCCAACCTGTTTGACTGGCATCCGTCATAACGGTAAAACTCGGATCCGGCAACTGCAGCGGAACTCCCTGAGTTAACCACTGAATGTTTGCCCAAGTCTGAATCTCTTGTTTCACTTGATCTGACAAGAGAACGTCTACATCGAGCGAATGAATTTTCACACTCCAATTCTGAGTCAAGAAAATTTGAAGAGGACGTGTGCGTAACCGCCCCATCGGAATGAGATCCGCGGCAGCTCCGCACAGACCTACCACTCTCATAAATTCTCTCGCCGTGACTTTGTCTGCGTGCAGACAATAACGAACGTAACAACTGACTAATTTCGCTCTGGTTAACGGCAGATGAACGAGATTGTTGTGCGTCTCGAAGCTCATTTCCAGATGAGTGAATGACTTGGACGGCACCAGATCCGACTTCTCCTCGTTTACTATAAAACCGAGACGTCGGAGCAATAGAAGAAGATTCTGAACATCGTTCTGAAGCGTTAACTCGTTGCCGTACCTCTGAAGAATGTCGTCCAGGTAGGCCGACGTTACCGCAGACGAATGAGCTCGGAAGTAGATCATTACCGAGTTCATTACCCAAGTGAAAGCCCAGGGTGCTAGATTCAATCCGAAGCACATCGCCCGGAATTGATACACCACTCCTTGGACTGCGAAGCGTAGATACTTTCGGAATGTCGGATGTACCATGACGTGAAAGTACGCATCTTTGAGATCTATGCTCGTTGCATAATCGTTCACTCGCTCTGACCGATCGAATCGTCTCCATATAAAACTTCGGAGCGACGATCAGCTTGTTTATACAGCTCAAATCTATGACTGGACGGAACGAGCCGTCTGGTTTCGGAACCAGAAACAGATGGCTGTAGAATCCCGGAGATTCCTGGTTTTCTACGACCTCTACCGCATTCTTCATTAAAAGAGACTGCACCTCTGATAACAGAGCATCTCTTTTCTGCGGATTTGACGGAAGATGAGTCCACTCTGGACTTCGAGTTAATGGAGGCTTTCGTTTGAAGGATATCTTTAGACCTTCCGAAGTCACTCCTCTCACCCAAGGGTCGTCCGTAATCGACGCCCATTCTTGTGAAAAGCTCGACAACCTTCCGCCAACCGGAACGCGATAGAGGTTTAAGCCATCACCTCCTGGACCTGCGAGGCCATCGGTAGGAGAAACCACGTCTTCCACGGCCCGCACCTCGCCCCGTCGACCTCGGGGCGTCCGACCGATTGTCCCGGCCTGAAGGACGTCCCGAACGAGAGTCGCTATCCTGACGGTCTCTCGAATAAGACCAAGAGGATGCACCGGAACCTCTCTTGGGCGCATTAGACCCAGAAGTGCCTGTCTTATTCGTGTCTGCTGTATCCGACTTCTTAGGAGCAGATTTGAACAACAGAGAATCCTTAGCTTTCTTTGTAATTTTATCATAAATAGCGGAAAGCTTGCCATCAAAGAGAAGTTCTCCTGAGACCGAAGCGACTCTAAGAGAGTTCTTCACCTTAGAATCCACTAGTGTGGATGTAGCTAGGGCTGCGTCACGTCTAACCAACTCCAGATTTGCCACTGAAAGGGCGGAGTTACACGTGGAATAAGCTACTGCCCTTGAAAGAAGTCTTAAAGAGGATTGTATATCCTGAAACTCTTTCCCCTGAAGGCGCAGTGATAACACCTTAGTAAGGTGATCTGCGTAGGATAAGGCATCTAAATTGGCTCTGTTAGACGCAATAGCTGTTTCCAACACCGCGGTTGGAATAGAAGCTGACGACGGTAATGATAGCTCTAAGTCTTCCGCCTCGTCGTCCATACGCAGAGGAACTCTCGGTATACCCTGTCCTGCCGTATCGAATTTATTCCTTGCATTAATGAAAGGCAGGTTGAGAGTATTAGCGGACAAGAAACCTGCTTTCCCCGTCCTGGAAGCAAGTTTAAATATAGCGTCGTTCAATAATTCAAATGTTCTTGCAACATTATTGGACTGCAACGGAAACTCGGGAGCGATGTCCCTGAACCGCTCAAAAAATTCAGAGTCCAATGACGCTATAATTCTCTTGTCCGGAACCGCAGCAGTCTGGCCCGACGGAACAACTTGAGGGAGAAAGTGCCGAATGAAGTCCACGGCAGCTTTATGTTGTTCCGAAAGGGATAGCTCCAAGTCATCCGTATCCCTTTCACCATCCGGTCGGACCTCATAATGTTCCCGGTCGTCCGCCCCCGATGCTTCGGCGGAGTGTACCGACCCAGTGCCGTCGGATAATTCTCGATCCGACACTGTTTCTGTCGGCTGCTGGGATGCTGCGATAAGCTGTGCTATCTGCACAAGAATGTCCGGCGTCGAGACCTGCGGAGGCGCAGTCTTTCGCTGCTTCGCCGAGGGCAGCTCCGCATCAGATGGCTCACGCATACTTTTCCTATGCGAACGTCCGGAGTCCATCGGTCTCGAATCCCTGGCTGCCGGATGGTGTGACCTGGTCGCCGAAGAATCCTTGATCGGCGAAGCTGGTAATATATCGGCGGTCACGCAGCCAAGGTGCGGTCGTGTGCGCTGACGAGAAGAGGAAGCCTTAACAGAGTCTCTGCGGACTGCTTATACAACGGAGCGTCCCGAGCGACGGACGTATGCTCCGCTAAAGACACATTTTGTACCACAACATCTGGTCCCAGATGTTGTTGTACAAGAGAGGGGCCTCTCTCGCTCGCGGCCCGGCTGGACCTGGACGAGCTAGGAACCGGACTCAAAGGCTTCCTCCGTTCTCGCTTACTATCCGCCGTCACTGGGTGTGCATCTATTATGTTTATAGTGTTCGCATCACCCAAAACTTCCTCTTGGACCGCATCGGACGAACCCGGCTGCCGAACCATTCGGAGAATGGACGCTACACCGGGCGAGCTAGCGGACGACATTTGTCTAATCTTCATGAGCACTTTTGCCGCTAGCTCTGAATTCATTTGTGACGACGGACGCACACTTGTAGAAGATAACATGGAAACATCACCCTGTTCTGGTTCCTCTGAAATAGAAACTGAGAGAGTAGAGTGACCTTGCGGAGAAAGAGCCGGCATCGCCCTTTCTCCAGAAACAGCATATCGTGACACACGTTTCCAATGTTTCTCATCCCAATATTCACATATAGGACAGGGATTAATGCGAGAACACTGACTACAATTAATACAATGATCATGAAAGTCAGAGGAAGATTTCTTCCTATTACAATTTGAACAACGTCCCTTCATTGTGAAAGAACAACAATAAGTCCTAGTTACTCGCAAAAACCCCTGACACAAAGATACATAATAACATGATCCATTAAAAAATGAAAAAACAATTGCAAATCAAAATAATTTTGAAAAAATATTTTTTCAGCGAAGCCCAAGTTGCTGAAAAGTAACGTTGAGCCCCGATGGATCCGATGGCAAAGTGTGGTTAAAAATTTTAAATTTATATTAAATAATTAATGAGACACTTACGGATAATATAAATGTATCTTATAGTGAGATAAACTACAGCAAAGGCAAACAGCCCCCCCTCAAAAAAGGCTGTTGCCAATGTAAACAAACAGTGTAAAAACACCAGAAAACATGACTCCAGGCACTGAAAAAACTGGCCCGGAATCAGTCATCAAATTACACTCTATCTGATGCAAAACAGAGACTCCCAGGGGAGCATCTGCAGAACATCAGATGGAAGATGCAGAACACAAACGTTATACACCCATGGGTGAAAACGTAACTATGGGGAAAATAACAGAAAACATTCTGTAACCAAGCAACTCTCCCAGGAAATTTTAGAAATGAAATTTCTCAAAAATATGCCAAAAGCATGGGAGAATTGCAAGGGGGGATTTTAGAAGGCTAGGGGAGAGGAAACACTGAATAAGCAGTGCAACATTTAGCAAGAATGACAACAAGAGGCCCATGCCTCGAAAATAGGCAACTTAACATAATTTCATCAAAAAATTTTAAGTACAGCCCTGATTATTTTTTGTCACTTCTTTTTCCTCTCCTCCTTCTATCCTCCTTAGAATCACATTTTCTCCAAAAATTACGTGTCTGGCATCCTTTAAACTGAGATTTACAAGCACAAAGATCAGTGAGATGTTGACTGATGAAGGGCCAAACAGAGAATGATATTTGGCGCCAATTTCGGGATGTCTGCGTCACAGCGCATGCGCAGAAGAGGCGTAGTATGGATGTCCTTTAGGACATGATTTCTTTTTGTTTTGGATGCAAATTTTGGGGATTGGGGGGCAAAATTTGTGTTTGGCCCTGGTTTTGTTAGAGTTAGCACCAGCTAAGTCTGGGTCATTGGTACAGTATAAAAATATGCATTGTCCCTTCAGGACCATCACTCACACAAACTTTCACTTGAATTGGCCCAGTGGTTTTGGAGAACAGATCAAAACATGGTGTTGATGGATGACAGATGGACAGACGGATGGATGGATGACAGATGGAGAGCAAATAGATACGTTCAGCTTGACTTTGTCAAGGTGAGCTAAAAATCATGTGACATGTAGATGTAATTGATCAAAGGTCAATGACAAAACAAAAAGCAAACGCGTGTTTGTAACAATTCTTATAAATAGTCTAATGCTGAAATTTACAATCTGAAAATATAACTATAATATATTTTGTAGTGAATGATTAAATGTGCGTAATTTGGAAATATTTCATGTTCAGTAAGTATATCAAAGTATTATTTCAAATTTTCAATGCACTCTCGAAAACTGAACTATTACAGACAATAAATGTAGAGTGGTGTGACGGGAGTGATGTTCAACATTTCTTCAATTATTATTAATACATCCATTTGGCATCAATAATTTAATACAACAGGGTTCTTACAGTCAAGGACTTAAACAATTCAAGGACTTTTCAAGGACATATCAGCATTTTCCAAGGATGTTTTTTAAAATGTACATTTGGAATATAACTATTTTTAGAAGCCTTACCTACTTTAACCCTCTACCTAACATGAAAACCAGAAAAACTTGCAAAAAAATTCTTGAATAACTAATTTTTTGTCTCAAAAACATAGGTTATGACCCCTCATTGGAACGAGCTCGATGAGCTCGTTCCAACAAGGGGTCATAACCTATGTTATTGAGACAAAAATGAAAAAATAATTGAAATTAATTGGCCATTTCTGAGAATAGCACTGGCTGGTTTTGGCCGTTACATTGGGTAAAGGGTTAAAAATGTCTTCTCCCCCATCCTTCTAAATGCTAGAAAAACGGTAATTCCAAAATGCTCTGTAACAGAATTATGGTGCTTACAGAAGGACACCCAGTTAAATAATGCCTGAACTTTAATTCTTCATTTATCGATTATCCATTATTTATGTTCAGTTTTTTTGTTTTTTAACAAAAAACAGTGCAAAAGAGATGTTTCAATTGCCCACTATTACAGGTAAAAATTCAAGGATTTTCAAGGAGTCCGATGGATTTTCAAGTACTTTTCAAGTACATTTTCTGAATTTTCAAAATTCAAGGAGTAAGATTGAAATTCAAGGACTTTTTAAGGATGTGCACACCCTGTACAATATCGTAATTTACGGTATATCGTTACTTTCCAAAATGATACCGTATTGGCTCTGTATCATTTTATAAACTGGTAAATATCAAATTACCAGGATATCATGCAGCCTACTCCACTGTATAATATATAAAGAGTTGATATATTACAACTTAAACACCCATGAAGTGCACTTTCTGCACAGACAAACAATATCAAATTCTGTGAAACAGCCACATTACAAGCAATGTTTCAACAAATGAACATCTAGTTTGGACCTGGAGGTATAGTCATTAGAAATTTACTTATGCCTTATGTTTTTCTTCACTGAACATGAGTTCATTGATTAGGTGGGAACCCCACTCTGCAGGTGTCCTAGTGATAATTTTTCTCTACATGAGCTAAGAAAATAGAATCTATTAATCTTTTACCCAGAAATCGGGTGAATCCATTGAAATTTATTTATAATGAAAGTGTCAATGACACTGCAGCTTAAACTGACTACATCTAGTGTTATTTCTTTATTTATTTATTGGTGTTTAAGGTCACATACTTATGCACAATGGCTAATCATGACCATGACAGTTTTATGGGTAGAGGAAGCCGGAGTACCCGGAGAGAACACTGAGCAGCTGCCAGCTCCCCAACATCGTAACTCCGCACTGCAGCACAGGCATGGTTAGATTGGTTGAAGACATGCACACCATCGGAGTGCAGTACGCCTTAGTACACAGCATCATCATGCCCCAATGTGGACAATCGGGGTTAAGGGCCTTGCCCAAGGACACAACGCGTGGTGTATAGTGTTCGATGAAAAGGATAATTTTCAATGTTTATTAAAGGATTGTGAAATAAGACAAGAATTGTGATAATTGATAATATGTTAAATTCAGTACCCTGCATGCTATGTTTTTCAACAAGAATAATTTGAGGTGCAGACTGTACTAAAGAATAGAGGCCTAGGTTGATGCGGCCCTCACATTTAATTAGGTCACATGACCATCCGGCGGTCACAATTGGCCGATAATGACAGAAATATGACAGTCTCATCTAGATATCATACCAAGTCATCCTACTAAGTTACAATGAAATCCCTTCATAAATACGGCAGTGCTAAGGAATCTAGGTCACGTCCCCAAGCAGCGGTGACAGCTGACCGATCATGACCAAAAATAATCAGCTGATCATGACCAAATAATAAGTCTCATCTACACATCATACCGAGTCATCCTACCAAGTTATAATGAAATCGCTTCATAAATATGAACTGTAGACTGTGCTAAACAAATCTAGGTCATGTGCCTGTGCAGCTGTCACGGTTGACTGATTATAACCAAAATAGGACGTTCTTATCTACACATTATACCGAGTCATTCTACCAATTTACAATGAAATCCCTTCATAAATGCAACCTGTAGTCTGTGCTCAAGGAATGTAGGTCATGTGCCCCTGTGGCCATCACGCTTGACTGAACTTGACCAAAATAGGATGTTCTCATCTAGACATTACAGAGAGTCATACTACCAAGCTACAAAGAAATCCCTTCATAAATATGACCTGTAGACTGTGCTAAAGATTTTTGGGTTTCAACCCCATGCAGCCATCACGGTTGACCGATGGCAACCAAAATGGGATGTAATGATCTAGACATGACCTTCAACAGGCACATGAAATTTAGTGATGATTGGACAAGAACTACAGGATGTAGCCTGTGCTAAAGAAAATGTGAACAGACTCATCCACACACATGATTGCAATAGCTTATTGTGATTTTGTCTGTTGTTTTCAAAACATTAATGCACGACATGTGATTGTCTCTGGGTTGCTATGAGTCCATCCAGTTCATTTATGATGAGGAATCATAAGCAAAGTTATTCTTGATTAGAAAGATACAGAAGATAGTAAACAGTGCTCATGTCAACTGATATTTATGAAATGAAGTCTGAGAAGTTTTCATTTTGCTGAACAGCTGGCTTGGAAGAACAGGGTTCATTATCATAATTGGTTGAGTGCAGGAAGCCCATATTTGGGCTTCATTTGGCAGTGCAGGTAACACAACTATTTAACAAAATGCTCCCCACCCCTTGTAAACGTAAACTTAAAGGACTTTTTGACCATTGATTTCTCTTCAGTTAAATTTACTTGAATTTTTCAACAAATTTAGACATGGCTACTATGAAGCGAGGTGTATAATTAATACTTCATTTTCACTTGGGCAAATTCCTCTGGCAATTTGCAATATTTGAAATATCAATGTGCCATTTATTTTTGCATTATTGCAGGAAACAAGGGTTCAAAGGGTTAACAATGTGTTCACAATAAGTCACAATAAACAGATGGAAGTTATATTCATCTCATTTTCCTACTGTTGTGGGTTATTAATAATGCTGGTTGTATTTTATCAGCTTCCGTTTCAAATTAATCTGGTGTACTTACTTTTCATGTCGGTGTTTGTCAAATCTAAAATTTGACGGATAATGATGTACTTTAATTACATGTGTTCTCCTTTGCTTTGAAGTTCGAAATTTAGTATCACATGATTCAGAAAGACACTGGAACTGAGAAAGAAAAAACTGTAGAATAAATTTACAGTTTCAACATTATAAGAAACATTGCCACTATATTCTGATAAATTCTGTCTTTTGATTGGTCAGAATGCCTTGGACAAAAAGCCATGGAAAAGGGTGCACCCAACATCCAAGGAATATGAGAGCATGCAACATCCAGGGTATATGGGCATTCAAAACATTGGGGGTATACAGTTTAAATGAAACCGTTTCGCTTCCGCTTGCCTCGATATAAAAATTAACAAAAAAAACTGAAAATAGTCACAAACATTATCAGATTTCCGACAATTTGACCATATTTTACTGTTATAAACTAGAGGTACTGTGAGCAAACTCACAAAGTGATACCCCCCCCCCCCCCCCCACGCCTGAAATGTATAAGTTATCTCCCCTTGAAAATGTCAGAATGGAATTATATTGTTTCATGCACATCTTCATATGGAGTTCTTCCATTGTGTAAAGTTTCATGAAAATTCTTCAAACGATTTAGGAGGAGTTGCGCTTACAAGGATGGACAGATGGTATAAGTTAGATTATCTCCCCTTGGAAATGTCAGAACGGAATTATACTGCTTCATGCACATCTTCATATGGAGTTCTTCCTTTGTGTAAAGTTTCATGAAAATTCTTCAAACAGTTTAGGAGGAGTTGCACTTACAAGGATGGACAGACGGTATAAGTTAGATTATCTCCCCTTGGAAATGTCAGAACGGAATTATATTGCTTCATGCACATCTTCATATGGAGTTCTTCCATTGTGTAGAGTTTCATGAAAATTCTTCAAACGGTTTTAGGAGGAGTTGCGCTTACAAGGATGGACAGACAGTATAAGTTAGATTATCTCCCCTTGGAAATGTCAGAACGGAATTATATTGCTTCATGCACCTCTTCATATGGAGTTCTTCCATTGTGTAAAGTTTCATGAAAAGTCTTCAAATGGTTTAGGAGGAGTTGCGCTTACAAGGATGGACAGACGGACAGACAGACGGACAGGGTGATTCCTATATACCCCCCCAAACTTTGTTTGCGGGGGGTATAATTAAACTAGGGGTACTGTGAGCAAGCTCACAAAGTGATACCCCCGGTACCTGAAATGTATAAGTTAGATTATCTCCCCTCGGAAATGTCAAAACGGAATTATATTGCTTCATGCACATCTTCATATGGAGTTCTTCTATTGTGTAAAGTTTCATGTAAATTCTTCAAACGGTTTAGGAGGAGTTGCACTTATAAGGATGGACAGACAGACAGATGGACGGATGGACAGATGGACGGATGGACAGACAGACGACGGATGGACGGACGGACAGGGTGATTCCTATATACCCCCCCAAACTTTGTTTGCAGGGGGTATAATAATTGAATAATTAAATGAACCAGCTTGAGAAAAATAAAATGAGAAAATATCGTCTCCTCAGTGTTTAAAAGCCGACATCCAGGTATTAAATCTCCATATACCCTACTGTTGACGGAGATAACTTTTACTATCAGGGCTCTATTAACAAATGCTGGTTATGGCAATAACGTCTTAAACTTCTTGCCTATTCTTGGTATTAACCCCTAACACTCTGGTGGTGCAACAGAATTTTCTCCTGTTCAACTACGAATGTAACCAATTATATCTTGTATTACAGAGCTCAAACAAGGTATATTTGGTTAAATATCAAACAGCATTATGGGAAATATTTGCTGCCGAAGATTTTTCCATTTTATCACCAGAGTGCAGAGGATTAATCCTTTACCTAACACAGATGATATCAAAATTTATTATTTTAAATATCATTTTTTTAAAATTTTTTCAAAAAATTTCAACCAAACCATATCATGTGACCCCTCATGGGAACAATCTCAAAGAGCTTGTTCAAAAGAGGGGTCACATGATATGGTTTGGTTGAAATTTTTTTGAAAAGTTAAAAAATTTATAGTAATTTATATATTTTTTATACTTACCAATGACCCAGACATAGCTGGTGCTAACTCTTAAAAATCTAGGGCCAAACACAAATTTTGCCCCCCAATCCCCAAAATTTGCATCTAAAACCAAAAGAAATCATGTCCTAAAGGACCTCCATACTTTGCCCCTACTGCGCATGCGCAGTGTCAAGGATGTTCCGAAATTGGTGCCAATCATCATTCTTACTGGCAGTGCCTGGTCAGCGCTATGAACTCAGCGGGGAGGTATGAGTTCCCAACTCCTGGGAGGGCCATCCCCGTCTGGGTCATTGGTAAGTATAAAAAATATATAAATTACTATAAATTTTTTAACATTTTTATACTGTACCAATGACCCAGACATAGCTGAATAGTAAAAAGGCTGGAGGGCCTAGGACATAGAGGAAAATCCAATAAGCTCAACTATATAATATAGAGTCAACCCCTCAAGGAGAAAAGGAGTATTAGGCTTTACATGTATCTTTCTTATTTTATGATAAATTAGAAAGATACAATACCCTTCATAATTGAGCACAATGACATTCATGTTCTCTATTAACATCCAGTATAACCCATTATACTAATTATTTTTAAAGTAAGCCAATAAATAAAGTTAGTCCAGAGAATTGAGACTCTTTATATTCTTTAAAAGTGTCCGTGGATTATATATTTACGCCCGTTTGACACTTGACATATACAAATGCTTCAGACCGAGCTACACTTTAAAAATATGACATGAATGAATTTTTAACATTAATATTACACTTTAAAACCATCCCGGAAACGACTCAGAATTACTGACTCCGGAGGAGGAATTCCCTTGCTATTCACTATAAAGCAGGTGACCTAAGGGAACACCTCCCCCCCCCCCCCCCCCATTCCCCTTGCCCTGGGTCAAATAGCCCAGAGCAAAGAGGGCAGCCGGACGGAGTCACTGCCGGAACAGAAAGCCTGCATAACTATAGTTGCAACTGTTTAGTGGACGACATTCTGAGCAACAGATAACGGACCTAAACAATGCAGGTCTCCAGAAATGGACTCAATATTTCTGAGATAAAAATTTGTGAATGTGGATGGCTGAGACCAATAAGCAGCCTTCATTAAATCTGTAATAGCCACACTATTTGCGTAAGCCCAAGATGTAGAAAGAGCTCTTACTTCATGAGCCGAAATCTTAAGCACAGACTGCTGGGAAGAAGATAAATTTTCATAAGCAGTACGGATAGTTAACTGAATCCATCTAGCAATAGAATGGACCGAAATGTCCTTTCTATTAGGCATCAGAGACAGAAAGAAACGTTTTCGTCCCTTTCTGATAAACTGAGATCTCTGTTTATAAAGGCGTAAAGCTCTAACAGGACAGAGTAAAGGCCTATGCCCGTCTGAAGACGGAAGAGCCTTAATAACAATAGGCTCCGGATATTTATTAGGAGCCTGATTCTTAGCTAAAAATCCAACATTAGTAGTGAAGGTGATAGTGTTCCCGACACTACGATAGTGAGAATCGTCCACCGATAGTGCATGCAGCTCACTGACTCTTCTAGCAGAAGAGAAAGCTAAGAGATAAGCTGTCTTATAAGACAAGAATTTGAAATCTACTGTCCCAAGAGGCTCAAATGGCTTTTCCTTTAGTTTAAGAAGAAGCCAAGCTAAATTCCACTTAGGAATTAATCTAAGAGTTCTGGGTCTATTTATCGAGAAGTTTCTAACTAACTTAGATAAAGAGACATTAGATCCAATTTGTAAGCTATCATGGTGTGCATAGGTATCAGATAACATAGACTTTTTACCCTTAATAGTAACAGGCTGCAGTTTGATTTCGTCAAACAAGTATACTAGAAAGTTTGCAATGTCTGGTATGGAGGGATCAAAAATATCAACAGAATGATCCCTACACCAACGACGAAAAACCTTCCACTTAGCCGCATAGTTTAACGAAGAGGAGGTCCTCCTACAGTTAGAAATCGCGTCCACTGCTCGTCCTGTAAAGTGCTTGCCATGCAAGAAGGACCGCACAACGGAAAAACGTGAAAGTTGAGACCTTGCGGGTTGTGATGAAGTTGACGCGGTTTCCCCTGCGAAAGAAGATCCTCCCGTGGAGGAAGCTTTCACGGTAGGTCCCACAACAGACACCTGAGTAGATTTATCCATGGTCTCTGTGGAGACAGAGATGCTACCAATAGAATCTTGCACTGAGATTGTTTTATCTTTAGCAATACTTGCTGAATCAACGGCGCTAGAGGATACGCATATCCTATCATTCCGTCCCATGAGATCGATAGAACATCTACTGCAAATGCTCTTGGATCCGGGCACGGTGACACATACGTCTGCAACTGATTGTTGAGATGTGTCGCAAATAAGTCTATCATTGGCCGTTCCCAAAGGTAGCAAATCTGAGAGAGTTCTTCACCATCCATCATAATGGTAAAACTCGGATCCGGCAACTGCAGCGAAACTCCCTGAGTTAACCACTGAATGTTTGCCCAAGTCTGAATCTCTTGTTTCACTTGATCTGACAAGAGAACGTCTATGTTGAGCGAATGAATCTTCACACTCCAATTCTGAGTTAAGAAAATTTGGAGAGGACGAGTGCGTAACCGCCCCATCGGAATGAGATCCGCGGCGGCTCCGCACAGACCTATCAGTCTCATGAACTCCCTCGCCCTGACTTTGTCTGCATGAAGACAATAGCGAGCGTAACAACTGACTAATTTCGCTCTGGTTAATGGCAGATGAACGAGATTGTTGTGCGTCTCGAAGCTCATTCCCAGATCAGTGAATGACTTGGACGGCACCAGATCCGACTTCTCCTCGTTTATAACAAAACCGAGACGTCGGAGCAATAGAAGAAGATTCTGAACATCGTTCTGAAGCGTTAACTCGTTGCCGTACCTCTGAAGAATGTCGTCCAGGTAGGCCGACGTTACCGCAGACGAATGAGCTCGGAAGTAGATCATTACCGAGTTCATTACCCGAGTGAAAGCCCAGGGTGCTAGATTCAATCCGAAGCACATCGCCCGGAATTGATACACCACTCCTAGGACTGCGAAGCGTAGATACTTTCGGAATGTCGGATGTACCATGACGTGAAAGTACGCATCTTTGAGATCTATGCTCGTTGCATAATCGTTCACCCGAATACTCGCTCTGACCGATCGAATCGTCTCCATATAAAACTTCGGAGCGACGATCAGCTTGTTTATCCAGCTCAAAATCTATGACTGGACGGAACGAGCCGTCTGGTTTCGGAACCAGAAACAGATCGCTGTAGAATCCCGGAGATTCCTGGTTTTCTACGACCTCTACCACGTTCTTCATTAAAAGAGACTGCACCTCTGATAACAGAGCGTCTCTTTTCTGCGGATTTGACGGAAGATGAGTCCACCTTGGACTTCGAGTTAATGGAGGCTTTCGTTTGAAGGATATCTTTAGACCTTCCGAAGTCACTCCTCTCACCCAAGGGTCGTCCGTAATCGACGACGCCCATTCTTGTGAAAAGCTCGACAACCTTCCGCCAACCGGAACACGATAGAGGTTGAAGCCATCACCTCCTGGACCTGCGAGGCCTGCGGGAGGAGAAACCACGTCCTCCACGACCCGCACCTCGTCCCTTCGACCTCAGGGCATCCGACCGATTGTCCCAGCCCGAAGGACGTCCCGCACGTGAGTTGCTGCCTTGACGGTCTCTTGAATAAGACCAAGAGGATGCACCGGAACCTCTATAGGAACCTTTCTTGGGCGCATTAGTCCCAGAAGTGCCTGTCTTATTCTTATCTGCCGTATCCGACTTTTTGGAAGCGGATTTAAACAGCAGAGAATCCGAAGCTTTCTTAGTAATTTTATCGTAGATTGCAGAAAGATTGCCGTCGAATAGAAGTTCTCCGGAGACCGAAGCGACTCTGAGAGAGTTCTTCACCTTACTATCCACGCGTGTGGATGTAGCTAGGGCTGCGTCACGTCTAACCAACTCCAGATTTGCCACTGAGAGGGCGGAGTTATACGTGGAATAAGCCACTTAAAGAGGATTGTATATCCTGGAATTCTTTCCCTTGAAGACGCAGTGATAACGCCTTTGTAAGGTCGTCTGCGTAAGATAAAGCGTCTAAACTGGCCCTGTTAGACGTGATTGTCGTATCCAACACCGCGGTTGGAACGGACATAGACGACGGTAATGACAATTCTAAGTCTTCCACCTCGTCGTCAAGATGCAGAGGAACTCTCGGAATACCCTGTCCTGCCGTATCGAATTTATTCCTTGCATTAATGAAAGGCAGGTTAAGAGCATTGGAGGACAAGAAACCAGCTTTGCCTGTTTTGGAAGCAAGCTTGAATATAGCGTCGTTCAATAATTCAAATGTTCTTGTGACATTATTGGACTGAGACGGAAACTCAGGAACGATGTCTCTGAACCGCTCGAAGAATTCAGTGTCCAATGACGCTATCAGTCTCTTGTCCGGTACCGCAGCAGTCTGGCCCGACGGAACAACCTGAGGAAGGAAGTGCCAGATGAAATCAACGGCAGCTTTATGTTGTTCCGAAAGGGATAGCTCCAAGTCATCCGTATCCATTTCACCATCCGGTCAGACCTCATGATGCTCCCGGTCGTCCGCACCCAATGCTTCGACGGAGCGTACCGACCCAGCGCCGTCGGATAATTCCCGATTCGACACCGATTGTCGATTGCTGGGATGCTGCGATAATCTGTGCTATCTGAGCAAGCATGTCCGTCATCGAGGCCTGCGGAGTAGAGGTCTTTTGCTTAGCTGCGGGAAGCTCCGCATCAACTGACTCCCGCATACTCTTCCTATGTGAACGTCCGGAGTCTACCGGCCTCGTGTCCCTGGCTAAAGCCGAAGAATCCCTTATCGGCGAAGCTGGTAGAATATCCACGGTCACGTAGCCAAGGTGCGGTCGTGTGTGCTGGTGAGAGGATGAGGAAGCCTGAGCAGTCTCCGCGGACTGCCTATACAATGGAGCGTCCCGAGCGACGGACGTGTGCTCCGCTTGCGACACATTTTGTACCACAACATCAGGTCCCTGATGTTGTTGTACGAGAGAGGGGCCTCTCTCGCTCGCGGCCCGGCTGGACCTGGACGAGCTAGGAACCGGACTAGAAGGCTTCCTCCGATCTCTCCTATCATCTGCCGTCACTGGGTGTGCACCTTGTATGTTTATAGTGCTCGCATCACCCAACATTTCCCCCTGGACCGCAACAGATGAACCCGGCTGCCGAACCATTCGGTGAATGGACGCTACACCGGGCGAGCTAGCGGACGACATTTGTTTAATCTCCATGAGCACTTTTGCCGCTAGCTCTGTATTCATTTGTGACGACGGAAGCGCACTTGCGGAAGATAACATGGAAACATCACCCTGTTCTTGTTCCTCTGAAATAGAAACTGATAGACTAGAGTGACCCTGCGGAGAAAGGACCGGCATAGCCCTTTCTCCACTAACAACATACCGTGACACACGTTTCCAATGTTTGTCATCCCAATATTGACATATTGAACAGGAGTTAGGGCGAGTACACTGACTACAATTAATACAATGATCATGAAAGTCAGAGGAAGATTTCTTCCTATTACAATTTGAACAATGTCCTTTCATTGTGAAAAGACAACAACAAGTCCTAGTACTCGCACAAACCCCTAAACACAAAGATACATAACAACATGATCCATTAACATTGAAAAAAGCAATTGAAATTCAAAATAATTTTTGAAAAATATTTTTTCAGCGAAGCCCAAGTTTCTGAAAAGTAACGTTGAGCCCCAATGGATCCCAAGGGTAAGTGTGGTCAAAAATTTTAAAATTATTTTAAATAATTAATGCAACAACACTTACGGATAATAATAATGTATCTTGTAATGAGATAAACTACTCCAAAGGCAAAAAGCCCCACTCAAAAGAGACTGTTGCCAATGTAAACAAGAAGTGTATAAACACTAGAAAACATGACTCCAGGCACTGACAATACTGGCCCGAAATCAGTTATCAACATTACACATTATCTGATGCAAAACAGAGACTTCCAGAGAAGAATCTGCAGAACATCAGATGGTAGATGCAGAACACAAGGTCTAAACACCCATGGGTGAAAACGTAAACATGGGGAAAGTTAAAAAATTTATAGTATTAAATTTATATATTTTTTATACTTACCAATGACCCAGACATAGCTGGTGCTAACTCTTAAAAATCTAGGGCCAAACACAAATTTTGCCCCCCAATCCCCAAAATTTGCATCTAAAACTAAAAAAAATCATGTCCTGAAGGACCTCCATACTTTGCCCCTACTGCGCATGCGCAGTGTCAAGGACGTTCCGAAATTGGCGCCAATTACCATTCTTGCAAGCAGTGCCTGGTCAGCGCTATGTACTCAGCGGGGAGGTATGAGTTCCCAACTCCTGGGAGGGCCATCCCCGTCTGGGTCATTGGTAAGTATAAAAAATATATAAATTACTATAAATTTTTAAACATTTTTATACTGTACCAATGACCCAGACATAGCTGAATAGTAAAAAGGCTGGAGGGCCTAGGACATAGAGGGAAATCCAATAAGCTCAACTATATAATATAGAGTCAACCCCTCAAGGAGAAAAGGGGTATTAGGCTTTACATGTATCTTTCTTATTTTATGATAAATTAGAAAGATACAATACCCTTCATAATTGAGCATAATAACATTCATGTTCTCTATTAACATCCAGTATAACCCTTTATACTAATTATTTTTAAAGTAAGCCAATAAATAAAGTTAGTCCAGAGAATTGAGACTCTTTATATTCTTTAAAAGTGTCCGAGGATTGTACATTAACGCCCGTTTGACACTTGACATATACAAATGCTTCACACCGAGCTACACTTTAAAAACATGACATGAATGAATTTTTAACATTAATATTACACTTTAAAACCATCCCGGAAACGACTCAGAAATACTGACTTCGGAGGAGGAATTCCCTTGCTTTTCACTATAAAGCAGGTGACCTAAGGGAACACCCTCCCCCCCCCCCCCCACCTTCCCCTTGCCCTGGGTCAAATAGCCCAGAGCGAAGAGGGCAGCCGGACGGAGTCACTGCCGGAACAGAAAGCCTGCATAACTATAGTTGCAACTGTTTAGTGGACGACATTCTGAGCAACAGATAACGGACCTAAACAATGCAGGTCTCCAGAAATGGACTCAATATTTCTGAGATAAAAATTTGTGAATGTGGATGGCTGAGACCAATAAGCAGCCTTCATTAAATCTGTAATAGCAATACTATTTGCGTAAGCCCAAGATGTAGAAAGAGCTCTTACTTCATGAGCCGAAATCTTAAGCACAGACTGCTGAGAAGAAGATAAATTTTCATAAGCAGTACAGATAGTTAATTGAATCCATCTTGCAATAGAATGGACTGAAATGTCTTTTCTATTAGGCATCAGAGACAGAAAGAAATGTTTTCGTCCCTTTCTGATAAACTGAGATCTCTGTTTATAAATACGTAACGCTCTAACAGGACAGAGTAAAGGCCTACACCGTCTGAAGACGGAAGGGCCTTAATAACAATAGGTTCCGGATATTTATTAGGAGCCTGATTCTTAGCTAAAAATCCCACATTAGTAGTGAAGGTGATAGTGTTCCCGACACTACGATAGTGAGAATCATCCACCGACAGTGCATGAAGCTCACTGACTCTTCTAGCAGAAGAGAAAGCTAAGAGAAAAGCTGTCTTATAAGACAAAAATTTGAAATCTACTGTCCCAAGAGGTTCAAATGGCTTTTCCTTTAGTTTAAGAAGAACCCAAGCTAAATTCCACTTAGGAATTAACCTAAGAGTTCTGGGTCTATTTATCGAGAAGTTTCTAACTAACTAAGATAAAGAGACATTAGATCCAATTTGTAAACTATCATGATGTGCATAGGTATCAGATAACATAGACCTATAACCCTTAATAGTAACAGGCTGCAGTTTGACTTCGTCAAACAAGTATACTAGAAAGTTTGCAATGTCTGGTATGGAGGGATCAAAAATATCAACAGAATGATCCCTACACCAACGACGAAAGACCTTCCACTTAGCCGCATAGTTTAGCGAAGAGGAGGTCCTCCTACAGTTAGAAATCGCGTCCACTGCTCGTCCTGTAAAGTGCTTGCCATGCAAGAAGGACCGCACAACGGAAAAACGTGAAAGTTGAGACCTTGCGGGTTGTGATGAAGTTGACGCGGTTTCCCCTGCGAAAGAAGATCCTCCCGTGGAAGAAGATTTCGCGGTAGGTCCCACAACAGACACCTGAGTAGATTTATCCACGGTCTCTGTGGACACAGAGATGCTACCAACAGAATCTTGCATTGAGATTGTTTTATTTTTAGCAATACTTGCTGATTCAACGGCGTTGGAGGATACGCATATCCTATCATTCCGTCCCAAGGGATCGACAGAGCGTCTACTGCAAATGCTCTTGGATCCGGACTCGGAGACACATACATCTGCAAATGATTGTTGAGATGTGTCGCAAATAAGTCTATCATTGGCCGTTCCCATTGGTAGCAAATCTGATTGAATACTTGTTTGTTGAGAGTCCACTCCGACGGCAACAAGCAACCCTTTCGTGAAAGGGAGTCTGCTAGTACATTCAGACGACCCAGTATATGACGGACCGAAAGCAGAACTTGATGTTCTAGAGCAAACAGAAGGATTCTTTCCGTTAGATTGAATAACGGAACTGAATGAGTGCCTCCCTGGTTCCGTATATACGCCACTACTGTCGTATTGTCGGACAGGATTTGGACATGAGCTTTGTAAATAATGTCCATCCAATGACGTAATGCAAGCCAAATTGACATCATTTCCTTGATGTTTATGTGCTTGCCTAGGAATTGTGGATCCCAAAGACCCTGGCATCTCGAATCCGTTGGGATCAATGTTGCACCCCAACCTGTTTGACTGGCATCCGTCATAATGGTAAAACTCGGATCCGGCAACTGCAGCGGAACTCCCTGAGTTAACCACTGAATGTTTGCCCAAGTCTGAATCTCACGTTTCACTTGATCTGACAAGAGAACGTCTATGTCGAGCGAATGAATTTTCACACTCCAATTCTGAGTCAAGAAAATTTGGAGAGGACGAGTGCGTAACCGCCCCATCGGAATGAGATCCGCAGCGGCTCCGCACAGACCTATCAGTCTCATGAACTCCCTCGCTGTGACTTTGTCTGCGTGAAGACAATAGCGAGCGTAACAACTGACTAATTTCGCTCTGGTTAACGGCAGATGAACAAGATTGTTGTGCGTCTCGAAGCTCATTCCCAGATGTGTGAATGACTTGGACGGCACCAGATCCGACTTCTCCTCGTATATTATAAAACCGAGACGTCGGAGCAATAGAAGCAGATTCTGCACATCGTTCTGAAGCGTTAACTCATTGCCGTACCTCTGAAGAATGTCGTCCAGGTAGGCCGACGTTACCGCAGACGAATGAGCTCGGAAATACATCATTACCGAGTTCATTACCCGAGCGAAAGCCCAGGGTGCCAGGTTCAATCCGAAGCACATCGCCCGGAATTGATACACCACTCCTAGGACTGCGAAGCGTAGATACTTTCTGAATGTCGGATGTACCATGACGTGAAAGTATGCATCTTTGAGATCTATGCTTGTTGCATAATCGTTCACCCGAATACTCACTCTGACCGATCGAATCGTCTCCAAATAAAACTTCAGAGCGATGATCAGCTTGTTTATCCAGCTCAAATCTATGACTGGACGGAACGAGCCGTCTGGTTTCGGAACCAGAAACAGATGGCTGTAGAATCCCGGTGTTTCCTGGTTTTCTACGACCTCTACCGCATTCTTCATTAAAAGAGACTGCACCTCTGATAACAGAGCGTCTCTTTTCTGCGGATTTGACGGAAGTTGAGTCCATTTTGGACTTCGAGTTAATGGAGGCTTTCGTTTGAAGGATATTTTTAGACCTTCCGAAATCACCCCTCTCACCCAAGGGTCGTCCGTAATCGACGCCCACTCTTCTGAAAAACTTGACAACCTTCCGCCAACCGGAATGCGATAGAGGTTGAAGCCATCACCTCCTGGACCTGCGAGGCCTGCGGGAGGAGAAACCACGTCCTCCACGACCCACACCTCGTCCCGTCAACCTCAGGCGTCCAACCGGTTGTCCCGGCCCGAAGGACGTCCCGCACGTGAGTCGCTGCCTTGACAGTCTCTTGAATAAGACCAAGAGGACGCACCGGAACATCTATAGGAACCTCTCTTGGGCACATTAGACCCAGAAGTGCCTGTCTTACTCTTATCTGCCGTGTCCGACTTCTTAGAAGCGGACTTAAACAGCAGAGAATCCGAAGCTTTCTTAGTAATTTTATCGTAAATTGCAGAAAGCTTGCCGTCGAAGAGAAGTTCTCCGGAGACCGAAGCGACTCTGAGAGAGTTCTTCACCTTACTATCCACGAGTGTGGATGTAGCTAGGGCTGCGTCACGTCTAACCAACTCCAAGTTTGCCACTGAAAGGGCGGAGTTACACGTGGAATAAGCTACTGCCCTTGAAAGAAGTCTTAAAGAGGATTGAACATCCTGGAATTCTTTCCCTTGAAAACGCAGTGATAATGCCTTTGTAAGGTGGTCTGCGTAAGATAAAGCATCTAAACTGGCTCTGTTAGACGAAATAGTCGTATCCAACACCGCAGTTGGAATAGACGTAGACAACGGTAATGATAATTCTAAGTCTTCCGCCTCGTCGTCCATACGCAGAGGAACTCTCGGGATACCCTGTCCTGCCGTATCGAATTTATTCCTTGCATTAATGAAAGGCAGGTTAAGAGCATTGGCGGACAAGAAACCCGCTTTTCCTGTTCTGGAAGCAAGCTTGAATATAGCGTCGTTCAATAATTCAAATGCCCTTGTGACATTATTGGACTGAGACGGAAACTCAGGAGCGATGTCCTTGAACCGGTCGAAGAAATCAGTGTCCAATGACGCTATAATTCTCTTGTCCGGAACCGCAGCAGTCTGGCCCGACGGAACAACCTGAGGAAGAAAGTGCCGGATGAAGTCCACGGCAGCTTTATGTTGTTCCGAAAGGGATAACTCCAAGTCATCCGTATCCCTTTCACCATCCGGTCGGACCTCATGATGCTCCCGGTCGTCCGCACCCGATGCTTCGGCGGAGCGTACCGACCCAGCGCCGTCGGATAATTCCCGATCCGACACCGTTTCTGTCGGTTGCGATAAGTTGTGCTATTTGAGCAAGCACGTCCGACATCGAGGCCTGCGGAGGCGCAGTCTTTCGCTGCTTCGCCGAGGGCAGCTCCGCATCTAGTGACTCCCGCATACTCTTCCTATGCGAACGTCCGGAGTCAACCGGCCTCGTGTCCCTGGCTACCGGATGGCGTGACCTGGTCGCCGAAGAATCCCTGGTCGGCGAAGCTGGTAAAATATCGGCGGACACGTAGCCAAGGTGTGGTCGTGTGCGCTGGTGAGAGGAAGAAGAAGCCTGAGCAGTCTCAGCGGACTGCCTATACAACGGAGCGTCCCGAGCGACGGACGTGTGCTCCGCTAACGACACATTTTGTACCACAACATCTGGTCCTAGATGTTGTTGTACGAGAGAGGCGCCTCTCTCGCTCGCAGTCCGGATGGACCTGGACGAGCTAGGAACCGGACTAGAAGGCTTCCTCCGATCTGTCCTACTATCCGTCGTCACTGGGTGTGCACCTTGAATGTTTATAGTGCTCGCATCACCCAACATTTCCTTCTGGACCGCATCGGACGAACCCAGCTGCCGAACCATTCGGTGAATGGACGCTACACCGGGCGAGCTAGCGGACGACAGCGCCGTCGATCCTACTAGGGACCTCTTAGGCAACTGTCGTATCTCCATGAGCACTTTTGCCGCTAGGTCTGCATTCAATTGTGACGACGGAAGCGCACTTGCGGAAGATAACATGGAAACATCACCCTGTTCTTGTTCCTCTGAAATAGAAACTGATAGAGTAGAGTGACCCTGCGGAGAAAGGGCCGACATAGCCCTCTCTCCACTAACAACATATCGTGACACACGTTTCCAATGTTTGTCATCCCAATATTGACATATTGAACAGGAGTTAGTGCGAGTACACTGACTACAAATAATACAATGATCATGAAAGTCAGAGGAAGATTTCTTCCTATTACAATTTGAACAATGTCCTTTCATTGTGAAAAGTCAACAACAAGTCCTAGTACTCGCACAAACCCCTGAACACAAAGATACATAATAACATGATCCATTAATAATGAAAAAACAATTGGAAATCAAAATAATTTTTGAAAAATATTTTTTCAGCGAAGCCCAAGTTTCTGAAAAGTAACGTTGAGCCCCAATGGATCCCAAGGTTAAGTGTGGTCAAAAATTTTAAAATTATATTAAATAATTAATGCAACACTTACGGATAATAATAATGTATCTTATAGTGAGATAAACTACTCCAAAGGCAAACAGCCCCCCTCAAATGAGACTGTTGCCAATGTAAACAAATAGTATAAAAACACCAGAAAACATGACTCCAGGCACTGACAAAACTGGCCCGAAATCAGTCATCAAAATTACACACTATCTGATGCAAAACAGAGACTCCCAGGGGAGAATCTGCAGAACATCAGATGGTAGATGCAGAACGTTTAAACACCCATGGGTGAAAACGTAAACATGGGGAAAATAACAGAATTCATTCTGTAACCAAGCTAATTCTCCCAAGAGAATTTAGAAATGATCTTTCTCAAAAATATGCCAAAAGCATGGGAGAATAGCAAGGGGGGACTTAGAAGACCAGAAGAGAGGAAACACTGAATAAGCAGTGCAACTTTATAACAAGAATGACAACAACAGGCCCATGCCTCGAAAATAGGCAACTTAACATAATTTCATTAAAAAATTTTAAGTTACAGTCCTGATTATTTTCTGTCACTCCTTTTTCCTCTCCTCCTTCTATATCCTCCTTAGAATCACCATTTCTCCAATAATTATGTGTCTGGCATCCTTTAAACTGAGATTTACAAGCACAAAGATCAGTGAGATGTTGACTGATGAAGGGCCAAACAAAGAATGGTAATTTGCGCCAATTTCGGAACGTCCTTGACACTGCACATGCGCAGTAGGGGCAAAGTATGGAGGTCCTTCAGGACATGATTTCTTTTAGTTTTAGATGCAAATTTTGGGGATTGGGGGGCAAAATTTGTGTTTGGCCCTAGATTTTTAAGAGTTAGCACCAGCTATGTCTGGGTCATTGGTACAGTATAAAAATATAACAGAATTCATTCTGTAACCAAGCTAATTCTCCCAAGAAATTTTAGTAGTAATCTTACTCAAAAATATGCCAAAAGCATGGGAGAATAGCAAGGGGGGACTTACAGGATAAGGAGAGAGGAAACACTGAATATTTATGTGTCTGGCATCATTTAAACTGAGATTTACAAGCACAAAGATCAGTGAGATGTTAACTGATGAAGGGCCAAACAAAGAATGATGATTGGCGCCAATTTCGGAATGTCCTTGACACTGCGCATGCGCAGTAGGGGCAAAGTATGGAGGTCCTTTAGGACATGATTTCTTTTGGTTTTAGATGCAAATTTGGGGGATTGGGGGGCAAACTTTGTGTTTGGCCCTTATTTTTAAGAGTTGGCACCAGCTATGTCTGGGTCATTGGTACAGTATAAAAATATAGTATTTTTTCAGCTGCTGAATTTGCATATTACGCAGGCAGATATGGTTGATTCATTGGGTAAAGGGTTAACCAAGCAATTATAATGACGCCAATCACATAAATTTGTTTTTTCAAACCTAAATGCAGAATGCCTACAAGCAATTTTATTACACTGAAACAAAATAATTTTCTTTGCTGGAACCAAATGTTCCCAAACCACCACTGACACAGCTGATTAGATGAAATCTGCAATATGAAAAGCTAGAAGGAATATAGAAGAGTGAAATCATACACAAATGGATGGTTAATGAATTGCTTTATTTTATATTTTAAAAGTGGTCGTTGTTTTGATGAAGCTCTTGAAGGAATCTAGTGACCCTTGCTCTTGTCTTAAAGTGTGATTCCCACTCTTTCTGTTCAATTTCACATGAAATTATGACTTGGGAACCTCGCCGTGAGTTTTCCAAGAAATTATGTCATGGGTTGGAATTAACAAGATAGAAAATATGGAAGAGGAAATATTCTTTTGGTTATTCGTCAACTAATTACTAAGAATTTCTGATTTTGAGGCAAGCAACTGTGCTTGTGAACAATAGCACCTTGACCTGAAAATTAGTGGAAAGTAAAGTGTTTGCATTACTTTGGATTGCATTCCATAAGAAAGATGACATGAAATTATGAATAAACTGATCTAAGATATTAAATGCAAGTGCCAAGAATCCCAACTTAAACAGATGTGATGAATAATCCATTATGCATAAGTAAGCCCTCATGTTCAATGAATACGTTTCATAGGTGTGAAAATATCATTTCTCCTAATCTCGCCTAAAATATTTTCTGGTGTTGTCGTTCCATACCTTTCCAAAATATATACATAGTAAGGGGTTATTTATTTATTTTCACCACAAAATCAATTTTTTTAATGATCCCAGTGTTGCCTGCAAAACAAAACAGCGCACCTGATACCAATACAATAAAACTTTTACAATTGTGTTTTCTAGAATTTTATTTTCTACCTATTAATATAACTGACTAAAATGAATCATTAGCATTTTAAAAGATATGGCAATCTGCCAACTGACAAATTGTCAGATCTTTTAAAATACTAATGGTTCATTTCAACCCATTTAAAGTCATAACTAGAAAATACAATTCTAGAATTAAACAATTGTAAAAGTTTTATAGTAATGGCCCCTGGATTCAAAACCAGGCACATATTTTATTGAGCACCTACATTTTTCAAAATCGAAAGTCTGTTTCTGCTGATACAAAGGAAGTACAGACACTACTAAAAGTGCCAATTTTTGTCGATATGGATAACCCTAAAAACTACCATTCAAAATTCTTTAGTATCAAACATACAGAAGTTGAGGCTGCAGACGGGTGAAGCTTTCAATTCAATATGACTCTCTTGACAATTCGATGCCACAAGATGGCAAAATCCCCTACTTTGCAAAGAGACAAGTGGACTGAAATGTTTACAAAAACAAGAGGCCCCAAGGAGATTAATCGCTCACCAGCCAAAGTGGTTCAAAGAAGTATTTGGGGACACATTCAGTTAGACATGGTTCATCAACACTACAAAGGAATGAAGTCATGAGAGAAAATTTTATGGAACTAGGGACATGGCTTGAACAAACTTGAATCTTCCCCCCCCCCCCCCCCCCCCCCCGCCCCCCACCCAAGGATGTTGCATACCAAATATCAAAAGCATTCATCTTCTGGATCTGAAGAAGAAGATTTTTATAGAAAATTCCTCATTTTGAACTAAGTTATCATTCGGGCTCCCACAGTGAGCCCAAATATGAACCCAGGGACTTGGCTTGAACAAACTTGAATCTCACCCCCTAAGGATACTGCATGCCAAATATCAAAACATTCCAACTGCTGAATCGGAAGAAGAAGATTTTTAAAGAAAAATTCCTCATATTGACTAGGTTATAATTTGGGCTCCCACTGGGAGCCCAAATATGGACCAAAGGACTTGGCTTTAACAAGCTTGAATCCCACCCCCTAAGGATGCTACACACCACATATCAAAACATTCTGACTGCTGAATCTGAAGAAGAAGATTTTTTAAGAAAATTCCTCATTTCAAACTAAGTTACAATTCAAGCTCCCTCTGTGAGCCGAAATATGAACCTAGGGACATGGCTTGAACAAATTTGAATCTCACACCTCTAAGGATGCTGCATACCAAATATCAAAACATTCTGACTGCTGGATCTGAAGAAGAAGATTTTTAAAGAAAATTCCTCATTTTGAACTAAGTTATCATTCAGGCTCCCACAGTGAGCCCAAATATGGACCTAGGGACATGGCTTCAACAAACTTGAATCTCACCCCCCTAAGGATGCTGCATACCAAACACCAAAACATTCTGACTGCTGGATCTGAAGATGAAGATTTTTAAAGAAAATTCCTCATTTTGAACTAAGTTATAATTTGGGCTACCACAGTGAGCCCATATATGAACCCAGGGACTTGGCTTGAACAAATTTGAATCTCACCCCCCTAAGCATGCTGCATACCCAATATCAAAAGATTCTGCCTGCTGGATCTGGAGAAGAAGATTTTTTAAGAAATTTGCCTGAAATGCAATAAGTTCAAATTTGGGCTTCTATACTGAGCCCAAATATCAACCCAGGGGGGCCCATTTGAACAAATTTGAATCAGATCCACCCCACAATGTAGCATACCAAATATCAAAAGATTCTGCCTGCTGGATCTGGAGAAGAAGATCTTTAAAGAAATTTGCCTGAAATGCAATAAGTTTGAATTCAAGCTTCTATAGTGAGCCCAAATATGAATCCAGGGGGGGCCGATTTGAACAAACTTGAATCAGATCCACCCACAATGTTGCATACCAAATATCAAAAGATTCTGCCTGCTGGATCTGGAGAAGAAGATTTTTTGAAAACTTTGCCTGAAATGCACTAAGTTCGAATTCGGGCTTCTATACTGAGCTCAAATATGAATCCAGGGGGCCGATTTGAACAAACTTGAATCAGATCCACTTCACAATGTTGCATACCGAATATCAAAAGATTCTGCCTGCTGGATCTGGAGAAGAAGGTTTTTTAAGAAATTTGCCTGAAATGCACTGAGAAAATTTGCCTGAATTGCACTAAGTTCGAATTCGGGCTTCTATACTGAGCCCAAATGTGAGTCCAGGGGACCAATTTGAACAAACTTGAATCAGATCCACCCCACAATGTTGCATACCAAATATCAAAAGATTCTGCCTGCTGGATCTGGAGAAGATTTCTAAAGAAATTTGCCTGAAATGCACTAAGTTTGAATTCGGGATTCTATACTGAGCCCAAATATGAATCCAGGGTGCCGATTTGAACAAACTTGAATCAGATTCACCCCACAATGTTGCATACCAAATATCAAGAGATTCTGCCTGCTGGATCTGGAGAAGATTTTTTGAGAAATTTCCCTGAACCTCATTTTGCAGATGACAGTCTGCTTATTTTCTGGCCTGAATAAGTGACTTGCCCAAAGATACAAAGCAGTTACCATTGGCAGGGATCAAACTGTGGACCTTGTGGTTTGAAGTCCAATGCCATAACCACTGAGCCACCACACTCCTAAATTCATCTTCAATATAAAAAAAAACACTCTCAGTTTTCATCAAATGATGGTGGTGGTTGTCAAACTTGTCCAAGACACTGTTGATATGTTGTAGCACCCCAGAAATCAGATAACTCTCGTTCAAATTATTTCTTAAAGAATATTTTGGATGAACAGAAAGATGAATGGTCAGACAACAGAACTGAGCTCTTCAATATATCCCTTCCCTGTAGGTGGATAATAAGTCTCATGCTGAAGTGTGAATTTCTGCATGTGCAAAACAACCATTTTTGACATGAAGTGGCCACGTCTCCGGACATAAAGAAAACTCAATTTGTTTGCTAGATTTACTCAAATTTTTACAAAAAAAATGTCTAAAAAAGGTAAAATCTGTTTCTCAGGCCCTCCCACATGGTCCTTTTGGTTGCCGCAAACTCTCTTTTTATAATCAATGCAAACTTAAACAAGAGGCTCTAAAGAGCCTGTAATCACTCACCTGGCAGAACAGAAGATGAAAATGTGATTTCCCATAGGATTTCTATGATAACTGTAAGCTGCAATTGTGGCCATGTTTTCAACTCGATCAACATTAAATGAGGATCGTTCGCAGAGGATGTCCCAGTCATCAAGCATGTGAAGTTTAAAAACACATGGCCTTGTGGTTTCAGAGGAGAAGATTTTTCAAAATCCACCAATCAGAAACCAAGAATGCCTCTGGTGGCCATGTTTTTCAACTGGCAGGAACAAAATTAGGATCGTTTGTAGAGGCCTTCCCATAGACCATTCCTGCCAAGTTTGGTTCAGTAGTTCCAGGGAAGAAGATGAAAATGTGATTTCCCATTGGGTTTCTATGGTAAATATAAGCTGCAATTGCAGCCATGTTTGCAACCCGATCAACATTAAATGAGAATTGTTGGGAGAGGGGGGTCCCAGTGATTGATCATGCAAAGTTTCAAAACATTTGGCTTTGCAGTTTCAGAGAAGATTTTTGAAAATCCACCAACCAGAAACAAAGAATGCCTCTGGTGACCATGTTTTTCATCCAATGGAACGAAATGAGGATCTTTTGTAGAGGAGCTCCCATGGCCATTCCTGCTAAGTTTGGTTCACACCAGCTCAGCAGTTCCAGAGAAGAAGATGGAAGATGAAAATGTGAAAAGTTTACAGACGACGGATGTCAAGAGATAGCAAAAGCTCACATGGCCTGTTAGGCCAGGTGAGCTAAAAAATTAAACTGTTTAGGCCTAAAAAAAGTAAAAATCTGTTTCTCAGGCCCTCCCGCATGGTCCTTTTGGCCACCGCATGCTCTCTTTTTATAACCAATTTAAACTTAAAAAACAAAAATTAAATGGTTTATGTCTGATATTTTACCCAAGTTAAAAAATTTGATGAATTTGTCCCTTCAGTGCAAGATGGCTTGCAAAGCCTTCTTGCACTTAAGGGATGAAATACACCACCACCCGTGCTATTCTGTAGATTATGAGGCCTAAAACTTGAACCAAGAACATGAACTTTTGATGGCAAAGAAGTAATTACTGAAATGAAAAATAAAATAAAAAATCGCTTGCCCGCATGCAATTTTACAAATAATGGCCTGAGAAACAGAAGATCTACTTTGTGTGGCCTTATGTCTGATATTTTACCCAAGTTAATAAATTGATAAATTTGCCCCTTGCGTGCAACAAGGCTTTGCAATGCTTTAACATTATAAAGCCTTCTTTTACTCAAGGGATAAAATATACCACCACCGATGCTATTCTGTAAATTATGAGGCCTAAAACATAAAACAAACCAAGAAGATGAACTTGATGGCAAAGATATAATTATAAAAATAAAAAAAATGCCCGTCAACATGCAATGTATATGGAGTATCTCTAATGAGTTATGATTTCATATGAAACTTGTATGAAACTTGGTAAGATCAATTTTAGTGAATGAGGTTCAGAGATTCCATGTCAAATCGTGACAAATTTGAGATTGTTTTTATCACATAATGTGTAATTTAACCTTTTAGCTAACATAAAGACTAAAACTGGCCTGCGCTGTTCACAAAAATCGCCATCCAAATTTTAGTATGGGAATGAGCCCTTTTAACTTGTTCCAATGAGTGGTCATAAATTACGTTTTAGAGAAAATATTTTGTTACAGTCGAGCCCACTTAATTTGGATATCTCTTAATTGTATATCCCTGTTAATTGAATATAATTTTCAAACACAAAACTATTTACCATACCTTCAGTACAAATTTGATCTGTTAATTGCATGTGGGTTGTAGAGTAAACTCCTGTTAATTGTATATAATTTTTTGTAATATGTCGAAAAAATTACTGTGACACGCACCAAATTCCCATTATTTATCAACCTTTTTGGCCTCACTACATCCAATACAGGCATTTATTCTATTATATCTTGTTTGACAGACCTCTATGAGCTCTGTCAAACAAGATATTATAGAATAAATGCTCAGTTTACCCCCAGAATACAGGAAACTGACCAAATCCCTGTTAATTGCATACTCCTGTTAATTGAATAATTTTCGCTGGCAAAATGGATATTCAGTTAAGAGGGTTCTACTGTATTTTTGAATGTTTTCTGCAAATGTTGTCTGCTATTTGTATTAGGAAGACAGTTAATGACAAATAAGAGAAAATTAATTAAATTCTACTCACGAAAACAACTCAAAACTTACCACATTGATGTTAACTTCTGACTTTATTCCCGAATTCAACATGCTGTGAATGATATTTTCCGTAATGAGCTATTTGAAACTGAATATGTGATAAAAATTAATTATTAAACTAAGCATTACCATATCTTGTTTACTTGCAAGAACCTGAAACATCGAATCGTGAGACTCCAGAAGGTGGATATCCAGAAGATGGCTTGATGGGAATGTTTTTCGACATACTGAACAAGTATTTTTATGAACACTATGGTAATGTGATTCATAACTGTAAAATATAAAACAAATCACCATTAATCTTTTAATTATTGGGGTTTAATGACACTTTTGACAGCCAGAGTCCCCTCCTGTCTGACAGCGTTATGGGTGGAGGAAGCCAGAGTACACAGAGAGAACAACTGAGCAGCAGTGAGAAACTGACTCTCCAAGGCCTAAAAAAAAATTAAAAATCTGTTTCTCAGGCCCTCCCACATGGTCCTTTTGGCTGCCGCATGCTCTCTTTTTATAACCAATGTAAACTTTAAAAAAATAAAATTAAATGGTTTACGTCTGATATTTTACCCATGTTAAAAAAATTGATAAATTTGTCCCTTGAGTGCTAAAGCATTGCAAAGCCTTCTTGCTCTCAAGGGACGAAATACACCACCACCCATGCTATTCCGTAGATTATAAGTCGTAAAACATAAACCAAGAACATGAACTTTTAATGGCAAAGAAATAATTACACAAAATAAAATTAAAAAAACGCTCGCCCGCATGCAATTTTACAAATAATGGGCCGAGAAACAGAAGATCTACTTTGTGTGGCCCAATGTACTAAATCTGCACAAGCAGGGTTTACACTGGATTAATGTTGGTTGAAGGCAAGTGTACCATCGACACACCGTATGCCTTAATACACAGCACCATCAACTCACAGTATGCCTTAATACACAGCACTATCGACACACAGCATGCCTTAGTACACAGCACCATCGACAGCACCATCGACACACAGTATGCCTTAGTACACAGCACCACCATGCACCATCAACACACAGTATGCCTTAGTACACAGCACCACCATGCACCATCGACACACAGTATGCCTTAATACACAGCACCATCGACACACAGTATGCCTTAGTACACAGCACCATCATGCACCATCGACACACAGTATGCCTTAATACACAGCACCATCGACACACAATATGCCTTAGTACACAGCACCACCATGCACCATCGACACACAGTATGCCTTAGTACACAGCACCACCATGCACAATCGACATACAGTATGCCTTAGTACACAGCACCACCAAGCACCATCGACACACAGTATGCCTTAGTACACAGCACCACCATGTACCATCGATATGCAGTATGCCTTAGTACACAGCACCACCATGTACTATCGATAAGCAGTATGCCTTAGTACACAGCACCATCATGCACCATCGACACACAGTATGCCTTAGAACACAGCGCCACCATGCACCATCGACTCACAGTCTGCCTTAATACACAGCACCATCGACACACAGTATGCCTTAGTACACAGCACCACCATGCACCATTGATATGCAGTATGCCTTAGTATAACAGTGCCACCATGCACCATCAACACACAGTGTGCCTTAGAACACAGCACCACCATGTACCATCGATATGCAGTATGCCTTAGTACACAGCACCACCATGTACTATCGATATGCAGTATGGCTTAGTACACAGCACCATCATGCACCATCGACACACAGTATGCCTTAGTACACAGCACCACCATGCACCATCGACTCACAGTATGCCTTAATACACAGCACCATCGACACACAGTTTGCCTTAGTACACAGCACCACCATGCACCATCGACACACAGTATGCCTTAGTACACAGCACCACCACGCACCATTGACATACAGTATGCCTTAGTACACAGCACCACCATGCACCATCGACACAAAGTAAGCCTTAATACACAGCACCATCGACACACAGTATGCCTTAGTACACAGCACAACCATGCACCATCGACATACAGTATGCCTTAGTACACAACACCACCAATGCACCATCGACACACAGTATGCCTTAGTACACAGTGCCACCATGCACCATCAACACACAGTATGCCTTAGTACACAGCACCACCATGCACCATCGACATACAGTATGCCTTAGTACACAGCACCACCATGCACCATCGACACACAGTATGCCTTAGTACACAGTGCCACCATGCACCATCGATATGCAGTATGCCTTAGTACACAGCACCACCATGTACCATCGATATGCAGTATGCCTTAGTACACAGCACCACCATGCACCATCGACACCCAGTATGCCTTAGTACACAGCACCACCATGCACCATCGATATGCAGTATGCCTTAGTACACAGCACCACCATGTACCATCGATACGCAGTATGCCTCAGTACACAGCAACACCATGCACCATCGACACACAGTATGCCTTAGTACACAGCACCACCATGCATCATCGACACACAGTATGCCTTCGTACACAGTGCCACCATGCACCCACATGGACAATTAGGATTAAGTGCCCAAGGGCACAACACAGTTACCACTTGTTGTGAACAAACAGTGGACCTTTTGGTATGTAGTCCATTGCCATAACCACTAAGTCAATATACTCCCTAATTTTTTATCTAATGTTACTTTTGAACAACAACTGGCTGATGGTGACAGGGGTGGGTGGTACGGTTTTGTGTGGGTTTTGTGACTGAAAACAACTGAAGCAAGAACATTCTCATCTCCTTTAGACCAATAAATTCCTAACTACCGTGCATGCCCAGCAGTGGTACTTTCCTAGACAAACATGGGGGGAACATTGTTCCCTTAGTTTTATCTGAGTGGGGGTGCCATTACCCTACAATTTCCCAACCGGGACTGACCAGGAAGGGTTTGATCTTGACAAATATCCAACACAGCAAGCATTCACTCTACTCTCTCGTCACACTAAATCGATTTTAGCTGTGTGTAATATCAGGCATAAACCAGTTAATTTTTATTTTTTTAACTTCGCATTGTTTATACAAAGAGAGCATGGAGCAGCCAAAATAACCATGCAGAGGGGCCTGAGAAACAGATTTTCAACTTTTTTTAGGCCTTACCCACATTTTTTTTGGAACATTGAACGCTGATGACCGCTGATGTATTGTGATCTCCCTTCACGTCCACAGATATACAGATGCCCCAGTTATAGATATTCCATTCAATGTGGATTTAATTCACTATGAAAACATCATGATTTTAACAGTTTGTAAAACTATGCAGCTCAACCATAAACCTTTATCTGTGTCGAGTCTTCACGCATAATGATAATGTCATCAAAGATTCAGTCAAAGCATGTCTCGATTAACCCTTTACCCAATGTAACGGCCAAATCTGGCCAGCGATTTTTTAAATGAAAGTGTCAATGACACTGTAGCTCAACTTGACAAACTTGAACTTGGTAAGTTATAAATGAAATGGCAAAATTGAAGATCATTGGTACCAATGTTATTTGATGAAATTTCAACATAACAGCATTGTGTGTGCATAATGTCAGAGTAATCCATGTATGTTTAACCCTTTACCCAACGTAACGGCCAAAACCGGCCAGCGCTATTCACAAAAATCACCAAATAATTTTCATTATTTTTTTCATTTTTTGTCTCAAAAACATAGGTTATGACCCCTCTTTGGAAAAAGCTCATCAATCTCGTTCCAAAGAGGGGTCATAACCTGTGTTTTTGAGACAAAAAATGAAAACAATTAGTTATTCAACAATTTTTATTGCAAGTGTCGTCTGCTTTTCATGTTAGGTAAAGGGTTAAATGTAAACTGTAAGACTGGCTAAAGGAAGAATGTTTATACACAAATGCAGTATGTTCAGAGGTTATTGTAAATGGCAACTTTTTTCACAGAAATGACTGCTAATCAATAGCTCTTATCTACAGTTAAAACTAGAAGTCCTGTTACGAAATGCGCACAAATAGCACGTCGATATGCGCGTTAATCTATGCGTTATGACCACAGTAAGGCTATCAAATTCTGTACATGTGGCCTGTGCACAAGCAATGTTTCAGCCAATGGACCTCTGTGTACCCCGGAGGTCAACTGGCAGAAACATTGTCTGTGTTTGCTATGAGTAAACAGAAGAACCTGCCGTACTTTGGATGCCATTCGATATTGCAATTGCGTGCAATTCCTACGCGCAATTAAGCCTAGATAAGCGCACAGTTCGTGACAGGACTTCTAGTTTTAACTGTAAAGGTCTTGCCTATTGAGCACACCAAGTTCAAAAACAATCCTATGATAAATGTGGCCTGTAGGCCATGTCAAAGAAGAATGTTGATGCACAAATGTAATAAATTCAAAGATTGTTGCTAACAGCAACAGTTTTTGATGGAAATGAAAAGAAAATCAATAGCTCCTATCTTTGTCACCCTGAATAAGCATACAAAGTTTCAAAATAATATGATAATGAATGTGCCCTCTGAGGCATGTCAGAGAGTGCAAAAGAGGTAAGTTGATGCACAAATGCAGTAAGTTCAAAGGCTGGTGATAACGACAATAATTTTTTATGGAAATGAAAAAGAACAATAGCTCAAATCTAGAGGTCACCCCGAACACACATACCAAGGATCAAAGTGATCCGATCATAAATGTGCCCTGAAGGGTGTGTTAAAGGGAAATATTGAGGTCTGACTAACTAAGTTCAAAGGTCAGTGGCCACATCTTTTGACAGAAATGGAAGAAAATCGACAGCTCCCATATAGATGTCACCCCACACAAGCACACCAAGTTTGCAAGTGATCCAATCATAAATGTGCCCTGCAGGGTGTGTCAAAGGGAAATATTGATGCTTAATTGCACTAAGTTTCTACTAAGTTCATCGAAGGTCAATGCCAGTGACAACACTTTTTGACGGAAATCAAAGAAAATCGATAGCTTCCATCTAGAGGTAACCTCAAACAAGCATACAAAGTTTCAAACCGATCTGATCAGAAGTGTGTCCTGTAGGGTATGCCAAAGGAATATATTGATGCCTGACTAAACCAACTTCAAAGATTGTTGCCAGCGGCAACATTTTTTGACAGACGGAAATGGAAGAAAATCGATAGCTCCCATCTAGAGGTCAAC
The DNA here is from genome assembly GCA_031216915.1 of Pictodentalium vernedei. Classification (NCBI taxonomy): domain Eukaryota; kingdom Metazoa; phylum Mollusca; class Scaphopoda; order Dentaliida; family Dentaliidae; genus Pictodentalium; species Pictodentalium vernedei. Next base: position 33,060,716 of record CM062288.1, on the reverse strand, counting down.
CCAAAAAGCATGCCAGGTTTCAAAGCAACTGGTCATAAATGTGCCCTGTATGGTGTGCCAAAGGGAAATATTGAGGTCTGACTAAACTAAGTTCTAAGAACGTTGGCCGCGGCAACATTTTTTGACGGAAATGGAAGAAAATCGATAGCTCCCATCTAGAGATCACCCAAAACAAGCACGCCAGGTTTCAAAGCAATCCAATCATAAATGTGCCCTGTAGGGTGTGCCAAAGGGAAATACTGACGTCTGACTAAACAAAGTTCTAAGAACACTGGCCGCGGTAACATTTTTTGACGGAAATTGAAGAAAATTGATAGCTTCCATCTAGAGGTCACCCCAAACAAGCATACCAAGTTTCAGAGTGATCTGATCATAAATGCGACCTGTGAGGTGTGCCAAAGGAAATTGTGGACGTATGCCCGGATGTACGTACGAGAAGTGATGGCAATAGCTCAGCTTGACTTTGTCAAGTTGAGCTAAAAATCACCAATTAATTTTCATTATTTTTTTTTCATTTTTTGTCTCGAGCTCATTCCAATGAGGGGTCATAACCTTTGTTTTTGAGACAAAAAATGAAAAAAATTAGTTATTCAAGAATTTGTTTTGCAAGTGTTGTCTGCTTTTCGTGTTAGGTAAAGGGTTAAGCAGCATTTCTTGCTTTGTTCGAATGTTTATTGTATTTTTTAGATTCAATTGTTTATTGCATTTTTTTGATTCAGTTGCTGGTTAGCATATTCCCAACAAGCCCACAATACAGGAGGCAGTTTCCCAATGAGAGGCTATACATGTACCTCTCTAAGACGGGCTTGCTATAGCCCTCCCCCAAGCACTTCAACCACCCCCAAATACCTTGTCATGACAAACAATTCCCTCAAATTTCACTTAAACTGGACCAGAACTACTGTGGAACCCAGTTAATTGACTAGCCACTTTACCAATGAATATTATTCAATTAACAGGAGTATTCAGTTAACAGGGATTGTCACTTTTCTGAATTCTAGAGATAAACTTAGCATTTATTCTATTATATCTTGTTTGACAGAGCTCCGTGAGCTCTGTCAAACAAGATATATTAGATTAAATGCCTGTATTGGATGTACTGAGGACAAATGGGTCTATAAACAAAGGAAAACTGGGGAACTGCAGGGTAATTTCTCGACAGGTTGCAAGAATTCAGTTAACAGGACTTTACTCTATAACCTATATTCAATTAACAGGTCAAATTTGTATTGGCAATATGGTAAATGGTTTTGTGTTGGGAAATTATATTCAATTAACAGGGTTATTCAGTTAAGAGATATCCATTTAAGTGGGCTCCACTGTATTGGAGAAGTAGCGAATATCATGTTCGCGGACAACAGAGAGAGAGAGATCGTCTAACACTAAAATAGAGGTTAGAGAATGTATTCAGTGTCTCAAAATGCCATTTCCAGACATTTAAATAGAATGCACTCAATGATGCCTGGATGACCCCAGTGACTTTGATCCATCTTTTTACCCCTTGGAAAGGGGATAAACTTGTTTAAGGAGTAAAAGGTCTGTAAGTTTTGTATCATGGTACATGTATCTGCAATCTAATCGGGAAACAAAGTGGTGATACAGTTGAAAATACAGTTTGACAGAATCCAGTAAACCAGTGGTGAAGAATCTTGTGAAGAAATTTTCCAGCTGGCAGTATTAAATCCTAGAATGTGTCTTCAGAAACAGTATTCCATAGATTTGTAATAAACTGTTCACTTAAATATTTCAGCAGTCTCCAATAAAATATAATAAAATGCTCAGAAAAATTCAAATGGAGTAAAAATCCAATAAGTATTGGTGCCACAGGTAATTTCCAAATAATCCAGTAGAATCCTGGCTTTTCACAAAAATATATTCTGTTTCGCAGAGAGTATAAATTCTCTTTTACTAGATGAATAAATTCTCTTCAAAATTCTTTTTTGGAATCACTTTTCCAAATTCACAAAGAAGCACTGCTTCTATAATAAATGCACTGTTCTGCAATGATAATTTATTTATTTATTGGTGTTTAAGGTCACATACTTATGCACAATGGCTAATCATGACCGTGGCAGTTTTATGGGTGGAAGAAGCAGAGCACCTGGAGAGAACCACCGATCAACGACGAGCAGCTGCCAGCTCCCCAACATCGTAACTCCGTACTGCAGCACAGGCAGGGTTAGATTGATTGAAGACATGTGCACCATCGATGTGCAGTATACCTTAGTACATGGCGTCATCATGACCCCATGTTGACAATCAGGGTTAAGCGCCTTTCCCAAGGACACAACATGGGGGTCAGAATTGATCGCTCAGACGGTCACCCATCTGAGGACTAACCTGGCTCGACATTGCTTAACTTCGGTGATCTGACGAGAACCGGTTACTGCAATGCCACCGCACCCCTCTGCAATGATAATAATCTCCAATGTAAACAATAGAATATCTATTTTATTGAAAAAAGTTTTTCTGAAATGATAGAGTCTTTCTGAAAATGAGGTTTTGAATTCTGTCGACAAACCTTTATATAGTACTCAGATAGAATGTCCTAGTGGATGAAGTTTCTCCAAAGTTCTGTTTTCTAACAGTTTCCAGGTAATTCTGTCTTAATTGATGTAAACAAGGATGACCTACTTAAACAACTAAACAATCAACAGCTATATGTACAGTGATCTAAAAAAATAGTTTCTGTGCAATCTTAAATGTAAACATGTTTACATGTAGATACACACAAAGGTCACTTAGTGCAAATGAGTCACACCAGCTAGAACCTGCTTTCAGAAAAATATAAAGTGCGTAGAATCATCAGCTACAGTTAAAACTAAAAGTCCTGTCATGAAATGCGCACAAATAGCACGTTGATATGCACGTTAATGCACGTGTTATGGCCCAAGTAAAGCTCCCAAATGCTGTACATATGGCCTGTGCACAAGCAATGTTTCAGCCAATGGACCTCCGGGTAACCCGGAGGTCCATTGGTAGAAACATTGCATGTGTTTGCTATGAGTAACCAGGAGAACCTGCCGTGATTTGGATGTCATTCGATATGGCAATTGCGTGCAATTCCAATGCGCAATTAAGCCTAGATACATAATGTAAGCGCACTATTGGTGACAGGACTTCTAGTTTTAACTGTGAGGACATTATCAATCTTGATATACATGTAAAATGGGGGCTATAACAGGAGAATATATGGAACAGTGATTAAGTGGTAAGCCACTCTTCATTCTGTATATGCAGTCAAATTTTAATATCTATTTATGCCATTTCATGTACATGTATTCCAGTAGAGGTTAGGAATGATGTTAATGATCTTTATTAGTATAGAATTGTACAGAGTTGGGCACACTGTTTTTCTACAGGAACTGAGTTAATGGTGCAGTTTGACAGGGACAAAAGTGCACTTACTCAGCGCGCTATTACTTCAAAATAGAGCACAATACAGTCACGGGACTTCTAGTTTCAAATGTAAATGTACATTGCACCCGCTCCTGAACAAACAAATAATCAAACACATCCACACAGACTAGCACTGTTAATAGACCTTGCAACAACATTCAGCATGGGCAACATAAAACTTATTCAGTTCTATGATGTCTATTAAAAACAATTATCCACTTGGACTTAAAACATTAACATTTAGCAATCAGGCTACATGTATTAAAAAATGCTTCTTTCTCAGGCCCATATCCCATCATTGAAAATCTGCCTCATAACTCTTTGATGTCTCACTGATGATACTAATTTGCACCTGTAGGGCCAAACATTTCACCAACTGTATCTTGTTTGACAGACCTCATTGAGCTTTGTCAAACAAGATGTAGTTGGTTGAATTTTAAAATGCAATATGGGAAATTTTCATTGCTGAAAACATTGTTTCCTCCACATAATAGTGTTAACTTTCTAATTCCATCTATATTCAGAACTGTTTTGTAGATTAACCCTTTACCCAACATAACAGCCAAAACCGGCCAGCACTATTCGCAAAAATCTCCAATTAATTTTCATTATTTTTGTCATTTTTTGTCTCAAAAACATAGGTTATGACCCCTCATTGGAACGAGCTTGTTGAGCTCATTCCAATGAGGGGTCATAACCTATTATGTTTTTGAGACAAAAAATGAAAAAAAATTAGTTATTGGAGAATTTTTTTTGCAAGTGTCATCTGCTTTCCTTGTTAGGTAAAGGGTTAACAAGAAAAAAAAGCCACTTTCCCTCATTATGAAATTTAGGAAAAATTGCCTGAGAAACAAGAAATTTTTTTGGCGATAGGCCTAAACAGACTTTTGTTAAACATATACATGTAAAAGTATGGAGGAGTTCAAAATGGCATACATGTACTATTTTTATACCTTGATAATGTATTAAATTCTTTGTCACATCCAGCAATATTACATTTGATTTCTGATAATCTGAAAAATAAACAGAAAAATAAACATGATGATAATTTAAGCCCACACCTAATGTTACAGCCCTTATCCGGCCAGAGCTATTCACAAAAAAAAATATAGTGTAGCGATGGGTGGTATACTGTGAATACACATATACCATTCGGTATCATATCGGGCCAATATCGATTTACAGTACTGAGGCAATCTCAAAACACAAACTTTGGTTATTGAAAATTATTCCCGATATTAGTTGGAAAATAAAAGAACAAACAACAGAAAATTATGCAAAATTCATGACAAGAAGATTCCATGAACAATGTATTCCTAAAGGAAGTCACTACTGGTGACTTTTTGTAAGAAGCTGAGAGAAAATACCCAAGGGGGATTTTCTCTCAGCATTTTTGTAACATCAAATAACTGATGGCGAGTGCCTGTGCAACTTCCAACATTTTGAGACGTTGGCGATTTTGTCTGCTGTAAAAAGGTGAACTCTAGCTGGGCAGTATACCAAAAATACCACTTTATATTTGTATCGGTGTGAGTATGTGTTAGGGCTGCACGATATTCAAAACTGAATACCGGTATAAGTATTAAAAAAAATACCGTGGTATACCGGTATATCGAAAACTGATCAGACATATGAACACAAGTACCACAATCGACACTCGCGGCATCACAGTCGTAACGAATTAGCATGCCTTGATGATGCAGTTCGAAAAACCTTTACCCAACGCAGACGATATCAAAATTTATTATTTTCAAAATTAGTTTATCAAATTATCCCCATAGATTTCAACAAAACTATATCATGTGACCCCTCATTGGAACGAACTCAACAAGCTTGTTCCAATGAGGGGTAGCATGATATAGTTTTGTTGAAATTTTTTAAAATTATTTTTTCAACTGATGAATTTGTATATTACGAGGGCACAAGCGGACGATTCCTTGGATAAAGGGATAATATTATTCATTTGGGGCTACAGTTAAGAAACTAAAGACATCTTGAAAATTAAATTGGGGGTAAATAAATAATGACGATACATGTAAACTGATATTTTTATAATTACACTGGTATTCAATCAATATTGGTTTGAATACCGATATATATCGGTTTATCGTGCAGCCCTAGTACGTGTATGTTGTTGACACAGAAAACTGTACCAATATCGAGGTGAATCATTCTAGAAATCCCAATACCGAAACCGAACTTGAAATGTCAATACCACTAGTGATCACATGATAAGATAAATGACTGATCATCCGAATGCCAATGTTTTGGATACGAAACCGGGCGTTTGTCAATGCCGATGTCATATGGCCAGTGTGTTATGTTTATGAGCACATTTCTTTTACTAATGGCCACTTCCATCTTGCATACATAATATTTGATAAACCAGAATCATGACAGAATAAAATAAAACGAAACAAACAGGAACAAGAATACTACAATTTTATCTTTTATGGAAGCCATTGCCAAAATGCATCAAAGGTAATAAACACAATGTTGCAAGCATGTTCCTGTAAATTCTTGTTGTCGTTTGCGTCAGAGTTTCCACCTTTAATGCACAATTATCCCCAAGAATTTAACATCACTCATCACACATATTCACTCTGCTCGGAGAAATCTGAAGAAATCAAACAGAATTACGAATCCCTCAAGAGACACACAATACAAATGTCTTAACTATGGATGAATTGAAGAAATCTTTTTTACATGTGACCATCAGCAATGGCCGATCCCACACCCACCGATTGTCAACCGATGGGTGCTTATCAGCCGATAGCCAATTGTATACCATTTAGTCGCCTCGTCACTGAAAACCACCCAACTCTAAAAAGCTGCAATATCACTTTTTTCTAATTTTTACCTCCAAAACATAGCTTATGACCTCCTCATAGACATTATCAGTATTTCCCATACTGATTGACTTATCTTCCCACCCTCACGTGACCTTTATTTACATAGAGAGTAATCGCTTGACTGGACTTGTTACATGAAATAATTCATGAGAAGTGAGGGACGTTGTACAAACACTTGTGCACGAATGCGTATAGTCTCTCGCCTCGAATGAATTATTTCACGTATCCAGTCCAGTCAAGCAATTACTCTGTTTATTACTTTTCATCATTAACAATAATTACATGTATATTATTTAACCTTTTACCTAATGTAACGGTCAAAAACGGCCAATGCTATTCTCAAAACTTGTCAATTAATTTTCATTATTTTTTCATTTTTTGTCTCTAAAACATAGGTTATGACCCCTCATTGGAACGGGCTCATCAAGCTCGTTCCAATGAGGGGTCATAACCTATGTTTTTGAGACAAAAAATGAAAATAATAGTTATTCAAGAATTTTTTTTTTTTGCAAGTATCGTCTGCTTTTAATGTTAGGTAAAGGGTTAAAAAAAAAGCCAAAAAAACAATGAAGTCCCCATTACACCCCTGGCAAAGTGTCTCTGTTTGCACACACGGATACATGACACAATTGTTGATTGCATAATTCACTTGTGAAGTTATCGTTTATAATCAAACCCGGAAATCCCAGTAAATCACACTTTGGAAAGTAATAAAAAATAATAAACATGTGTGAAGCCTATTGAGATCATTCTAATGAGCAGTGATAAGCTATATTTTAGTCTTTTAGAGCCATAAAATGACACTTTTAGTTACTAAAAACACTAGAAATCCTTTCTATTCTGACCAAGTGGTTGTAGCATCTTGAAAGTGAATAGCCAATGTATTTCACAGATGTGTTGATGGTATGCCGTATAGGTTTTCCATAGCCTGAGCGTTAAGTAGAGGACCTGTATTGTAGATAGATAATGTTATTTAGCTGTATACAGTACTGTCACCGTGGATTGGTTGTAATCCATGCATGGACAGAGATGTCCACGCATGAGTTTACCAGGAAATAAAAATCATCACTATCATTAAAATTGTAGTTAATGAAACACCAAGTTGTATTCCTATAATTAGTGTCTGGAATCTAATATTACTTAGGGTTGTCACCATTTTTTAATTTAGGAATCGATTAATCATCGCAAGTAATCGATAAAAATCAACTAATCATACCTAGATGACCCCCCTCTCCCTCTCTTTGAAGTCGTTAAAAATTAAGTTCAAGTCAGTTACCTCAAGTAAACAATGATGACTTTCATCTTTTAGGTACATTCAAAGCTTTGATGTTCTGAACCATCAGTGTAATAATCAAGGCCGGTCATCAGTTGCGAACTTCGCAAGTTCGCAACTGCCGACCTGTCTGGATTAATACACTGACAGTTCAAAAGTTCAGAACATCAAAGCTTTGAATGTACCTAAAAGACAAATGTTTCTAATGGTTTTTTGAGGTTTAACGTCGACATTCTTGACCTTTTACTTTTAGAAGCAATAGTTTTTCATCACATTTTTAACCAGATAATCGGTTTGAAACCATTTAGCTACCTAACCGATTAGAAAAACAGTCAACTGGTTATCCAAAATATCGATAGTGATCCTCATTCCACATTTAAAACGTAGTAAATCTGCCACTTCTCCTTTGTGACAGACTACACATCGAAGCCACTTTGTATATATTGAGAAATAATAAACTTTGGAGTTCAAGACTTTGTTAATGATCGTCAGTTTCCGTGAGTAATGAGTAATCGCAGAAACTATTCTGTAGTGTGTATATAAACAAATGTTGTCGAGTACACGACAACGTTCGTTTGTATACACACTATGGAATAGTTTGAGAATACTGCTTTCCAACTCCTATAGTTTTGATCCCACATTCGGTGAAATAATGGCCATGGATAACCGGATATTATCCAGTTATAGCTCTCGGTTAGTGAGTTACAAAAATGAGCCAACTGTTTCAGCCCTAATGACCAGCCTAATACAGATAGAATTGCTTTATTAAATTCTGGGCTAGATATAAATGGATTCTAAATGACTCATCAGGGCAGAGTGAGACGATTAACATTTACTCTGACATATAAAGCAATTTCTTCAGTTACTGTGATTGTATCTCTCCATTTTCTGTCATGGTTTCAAATAACTGGCCTGACAGGAAAGAATACATGTACGAGGGAAGAGATATATATTCATACTAATGCAAGAAATATGCCCTGTTATTCTGTGGGATAATGCAGGGGCTATAGGTTAAACTCTATTGAAGGTTGCTACTAGTTTTAAGCCAATTCTCTAATCAGGACAGTAGAGGTTATTGCACTCAACATTTTCAGAATAGGAGGATAAAAATTTGGATATTTTTTCTTTAAACATTTTCTTATCTATACTGCATAATTCTTTCTCTAGACTGTTTCACATTTCTGGAAAAGAGTATGAAGGGAAATTGTCCAATGATTTTGTACTTGTCTTATTTATCTGGAAAAGACTTGACTGTCCAGGACGTCTGGTATTTCATTTTCTTTTTTGGAGGGGAGTGGGGGGGGGGGGGGGGGGGGGGGGTTACCCACTTGCCTAAAATATTCATCGAAGAAATTTTGTCAATTTTATTTTTGTCAATCAAATATGAAGAGTAAGGAATGGAGTTTATTTAAGTCATTTACTTATATGATTTTATTCTTTATAAATTGTTGGTCAGTATGAGAATTAAATTTTGTATTGTTTATTATTTTATTATTTCATCATTTCTGTAGAAAAAATTTATTAATTGCTTTTGAATGACCCTTGATGTGTATTCCATACACCAGGTGAATGTATATCCAATAGAAATGGAGAGTTTTCATGGATTTGTGTCGAAGTACATGCTTTACTTTTGTTGTTGTGCATAATTTGCCAGGGCAACTATGGAATATAACTGGGAAATATGAGGTTTATATGTTATAGTCCAGGCACATTAGACATAAAAATGAGAAAGTAAGGAAAAAAATCGGAGAAAGCTGATTTTTTTATATGTTTCCGGGACACACATTGCGGATAAAGTGTGAAAAGTCCCCGCGAATCCGAGTTGAGCTTTTTTTAGTTATAGCGTTTTTTTGATGAAAAAAATTTTTTTTTTAAAAATTCGACCCAGCTCCATATTTCTCATTCTTATTCGCCTTAGTAGGGTGAGAATCATAAATATCGTGCTGAATTATATTGAGAATACATATCCCCAACAGAAAATGCCAACTTTGTACCAAACCTCACACTCAATGGTGAAATATTCATGAAAATGTACAAAATTACGAAAAAAAATTTATTGTTTTCATACACACAACGGTACACAACATCCATTAAATCAAATCTACGACTACTTTGGGAGTTAAATTATATATCAAAAATTGCAGAAAAGCAGTGGCTTTATAATGATATATAACAATAGTCATTTATTCCATAATGAACTGGTGAAACGTGTGAAATATTAACCATACCCCCTAAACTCAAATTCAAACGGCATCGACTTTTCTCATTCAAATACCGTATTATAGCATCATTGTTTCAATTTCCATGTTCGATTAAATCACATAATGTGGTGTTCGCCTACACTCAAGATGCATTGGCATGTAATGTGTGCACGTCTTCGTCAGATAAGTTGACAAAAGTTTTCGTTAGACTCGGCGGCTTCCATATGATTATGTCATATTTAGGGGCAATTGGTTCGATCATGGCTTGTAGCGGCTTGATAGTCCAATAATATTAACCTTCGCCTGTGCTCCGAATTTATTATTTTTTGATTTTTAATATGTCGCACCGTCGAAGTCTAATCTGATCTTTCGTTTTTCCAGCAGCAAAGTACGAAATTAGGCGACATAACACTAATATGATGAATACTCATTCTCCATACATGTTCCCACATTCGACAAGAATAATATGCCTTCACATTCATATTAGATGTATAACTTTCCTATACTTACTGTCGAATTACGTAATTAAATACCAATAATTAAATAAAAACATTTTTTCAAGCGGTAATGTTCTGTTCTGTTCTGTTCTGTATCTAAGATTCCTGCGATGACTTTTCGCAGCACCTCAGTATTCCTGAGTAAAAAGTTGAAATTGATATAATTGAATATATACACTGATTGGATCTCTAATTTGATACAAACTGAAATAAAGTATTTGAGTTTTAATTTGTTGATTGGATTGATTTATTTAATCATGGAATTTCTTCTGCCGTGATCAACTTTCAGTAGCACTGATCTAAGCTGGTGAAGTTTTTCTATATATTCTCTACTCCAATGTTCAATTTTATATAAAAGTGGAATAGTAGAAGGATTGTTGAAACTAAATCAGAAGAACAGTCTAGTATTAGTAGGGTTAGTAGAGAAGAGTTAGTAGAAAGATTGTCGAAACTAAGTCAGAAGAACAGTCTAGTATTAGTTGGGTTAGTAGAGAAGAGTTAGAAGTTATGATTTCAAAAGCTTCTTTTGAGATGATATTTTTCAATTTCATTAAGACTGAAAATCTTATTTCTTGTACTTGATGATGAGAGCAGGAACAAAGGAAGTGTTCTATTGTTTCTTTGGTAGTTTCACAAAGCAAGCAAATTGAGTTAGGAAGAAATCCATTGTTTCTTGAACAGATGTGACTTGTTTGTAAGATGTAGGTACCTGTTAGAATCTTTACTTTCAGAACAGCTCTTCTTGATTCTTGGATGTTACTTCTCACTGAAGTCCAGACATGATGAGCTTGTCCAATTTTGACAGTATTTGGATTTATGTATCTTAAAGTTGATTTAGTGAGAATTTCATGTTTGATGTTATTTTCCCAGTAAAGATTTATTTTCCTGTTTACTAACAGTTTCCATTCCTTCTTCATTGGAGGATTTTCTAGTAAATCGAATGCAGATGGCAAGTCATACTTCCAAAGTATTTTTCTTATTTTAATGAACCAACTGTTTGAGTTGAGATCTTTCATAGCAAGTGTCTTTCAGCAATTTGTCTTTCTATTGATGACTTCTGTCTACAAAAATTACCAAACAGTATTAACATTTTTTTATGAATTATTGCTTCAAGTGGAGGTTGACCAAGTAGGGTATATATAGCAGCATTGGCAGTTCTTGTAGGAAGAGATTGAAGTTGCTTTAAGATTTTCCTTTGAAATATTTCAAGTTTGTCTAGGTCACTTTGTTTAAAGTTGGTGGATTCAATTCCATACAGCATTCTTGGAAGAACAAATACTTTCCATAAGTTTACTGAGATATGTGGTGGGAGTCCATTCGTACCATGAAAACCAGCACCAATCAGTGCAAATACTACTCGTCTTCCTCTTTGGATTATGATGTCAATGTCTAGTTTACCTTCCAGATTTCTTTTGATGCCCACATGGGTAACTGAAGAACAAGCCTTGATGGGGTCACTGTCAAATTCAAATTCTGCGGATGACTTTTGCTTGTTTGGCATATAAGATAAAATGGCACTTTTTGCAGGATTTATTTTATATCTTTCCCTGTGTGAGTAGTCTTCAACATCATATAACATTACCTGGAGCTCCATTTCTTCATGTGATAAAAGGGCCACATCATCAGCACAAGTCACATGAGGGATTTCTATGTGTCCAATCTTTGCACCGGAATATCTCTTTTCAAGGTTCAGTAACAAAGGATTGTTGAATCTCTTATAATGAGATGCAGAGAGGACTCCACCTTGTCTAACCCCTTGTTTGATCTGTATAGTTGAAGAGAAGAGACCTTGCCACTTCACTTGAGATTCAAGATCTTTGTATAGGTGATTAAGCATAAGCCAATGGTCTCCATTTATACTGTCACAGAAGAGTTTCCTCATCAGAAGATTATGTGGAACCACATCAAATGCTTTCTGTGTATCTAAAGTGGCCAGATGAAGAGGTTTCTTTAATGCTTTAGACTCTTTAATAGCTTCAGTGATAATAACTGTGGCATTTGTTGCTGAAACTTCTTCTGTGAAACCTGTTTGCAATTTAGATTGTGACTTTAGTAACATTTCTTTTGAGATTAGTAACAAGGTATGCTCTATTGTCTTCATTACCAAAGGTGTAACTGTAATTCCCCTGTATTTTGTTGGGAGATTTTTTTCATCCTTCTTGTGAACTGGTGTAATTATTCCAAGTTTTAGGGAATCAGGAACTTTCTTCAGTTTAAAGCAATTATTTATAAATTCTAAAAGGAACTCGTTTATCTTCTTACCACCAAACTTCACATGTTCTGCTTGTATCCCATGAGCATCTTGAGCTTTCCCATTTTTCAAATCTTTAATAATTTTGTCTAGGATTTCCATGGTGACTTGCGGGAGAGGCTGCTTTTGCGAAGAGCATATATTTTCAATAACATGCATGTCTTTTTCTACCATGAGTTGATGTTCACTGTAAAATTTAGTATCATCTTTTGGGCTGGAAAGCTGTTGAAAGTACGTTGCCCATCCTTCGCAAATTTCTTCAGGAGTTGACAGGACATTACCGTTCACAATTAACTCATTCGTACAATCATCTTTTTTCTTCCTCTGCATCTTGATGAGTTTGAAGAAGAGTTTGTTGTCATTTTCTCTAGCATTCAGTATTTGCATCAGCTGTTTTGAACGTTTCAATGCATTTTCAATTCGTTGTGCTTTGCGAAGAGACTTTTTTGCTGCATTCATATCTATGAAAGTTTGATCAGTAGGGTTCTTGGGACATCCGACAAGTTTCCAGCGCCAGAAGGCATATTTTGATTTCTTTAGTGAAGATTTTATCTTTTCAGACCAAACTCTTATTTTCTGGCTTCTTTTTAACTTTAAAATTTTCTTATGTCGAGGAATACTCATCTGTGTTGCATGTGTTAATACATCTATTAGGTGATCTAAGTCTTCATCTAAGTCACAGGAAGATACATTTTTATGCTTAGAGGATTGACTCAATGTAATGTATATAAGCTTCTTTATTACATTTATCCCAATTCGGTTTCACAGGAATATGTATAGTTTGGTTTTTACCACAGGAATCAATCTTGAACATGAGGTCGAAATGGATAATAGCATTGACTGGAACATGATCAGAGACATTTTGGTGACTTCTGTCTGCAATTTCTATTTTCTTTAGGTGTTTTATTTTCTCTTCAGGTAAAAATATGTAGTCAATTTGAGATGAGTCTTTTCCATTACAGTGAAAAAATGAAGGTTTACATGTATATATAGTCTGAAGGTTGTTTTCTTTCAAGAAATTACTCAGTGCAGTATCTCTACTGTTGTCTTTTCTAAAGATGAGTGATGCATTCCAGTCCCCACAAAAAAAACATCAAATGTGTGCCATTATATTTGCTGTTAATTTCTACGATTTCATCCAAGTATTCAGAAAATTTAACTTCATTTTCCCTGCTACCTCTAGTTGGCATGTAGACATTGACAACACAAGCTGGGGGAGAGGTTTCTAGTTCAACAGCAATTATGTTCGGAGAACCATCAGGCAGCATTTTTGGATTGGGAAACTTCCTGTTGATCAAAATAGCTACCCCACCATAACCACGTGGAATCTGTGATGGACTAATTGGATCAAGTTGATCGACTGATTTGCAGAAGACTAGAAAGTCTTTGTTGATGTCATCAAGTAAATTTTGTTCAAATTTAAATAACCAATGTTCCTGAATGCATAATATATCTGATGTTTGTAATAAATGACAAATATAGATGAAGTTACTTTTGATGTTATGGGTATTGAAAGAGGTTATTGTTATTTTGTGGTGTATGCTGAATTCTCCTGGATTATCCTTTTCATCTATATCCACCGTAGCTCTGTAGCCCGGCCTTTGGACAAAAAAGGAATTGGATCTGAATGTAGAGATTTGGTCATGTTTCCTTTACCTGCTGGTAGAGTATTTTGTCTCACATGATGAACCTGATTATTCCCGGTTTTCAGATTTGATGTCATTCTGCTGTGTGCAGAATTTACATGTCTGTATGATGTATTCAATACACTAGGTTTTCTATTGTATCTGCTGCTGAAAGTTGTATCTCTATCCTGATTTGTTGACTTTGGCTGTTGGAAGTTTTCATCAACAGTGACTTTTGCAGTAGATGAAGAAAAAAACTGCTGACTTGGATCATTTATTGTTTTGAGGTTATCTTTCAAATTGCATACTTCATCTACATCTCTTAATTCAGTATGTGAAGCTGAATTCTGTACTGAGCAGTTCACTCTTCTGTTTGTATAATCAGCATGATGCAGTGTCTGATTATTATCACGATCTGGAAGATTACTTAAATTTCCTTGGTTTTTGTATTGATTCATATCTGTTTGCCGTGTTTTCTTACAGTAATTTTCCTCTGAATTGTGGTTACCGGTATACTGCTTTGGTTGGTTTCTTTGATTTTTCAAGATAGGGTGCTGATAAGCATTTGCATATGCTGTATTTGTAGGATGAGGATTATAGACAGGTGTGGGAGTAGGTGTGAACCATAGATCATGTATCTGAGCAGCTGAGTATGGTGGATACTGAAAACAGTGGGAGTAAGTTGGTGGATTGTTCTGGATCATTAAAAACTGCTGATCTTGAAGTTTGTTGTACATCTTGAGTTGTTCAATTTCTAATTCTAGATGTTTTAGTTTTAAAGTGTACATATCTTGTGAGTGACAGTGATGAGAGCAGTTACATTCCTTTGAAAATGTTGAGAATTTGAGATTGTTACTGTCAAAACCTGGAGTTGAACTACCTGTACATGTATTCTGTTTACATCCACCTATTTCAGAAAAAGTATCCATATCATCTTTTGAAAGAGAGGAGAGTCTTGTTCGTAAGATTCTGATGGTGCTATTAAGTTCCTCAATCTTATTTTCCATCTTAACAATTTCCGATTTCTGGAGGGCTATCTGTTTGTGTTGTTCTGAAAGTTCTTTATCTCTCTCATTAAGGATTTTTTTCTTTCTGGTTCAGAAACTGTTCACGAGATTTTATATCTTTCTTCAGATTAGCAATATTATCTATCTCTTGAGGAAGATCACTATCATGAGCGGTATTCAGGTTAGTGGATTGTGCAGAACATTTAGGATTATTCAGAGACAGAGTTGACTTTTTGATTTTTTGAGATTTTACCGCTGCCTGGAACAGAACATTAGGGTCACTGTTTTTTGCTACATCTTGTGAATTTACGATGACATTTTGGATGGAAATATTTGGGCTTTCAGGGTTGCATTTTTCACAGTCATTTTTGTCTTGATCATTCAATTCAAGACAGCCAGGACAAATAAAGGAATGATCCAATACAGATTCATATGTTTCAACTTCTCTTTCGTCAAGATGAATACATTTGTAGTGAAACCAACATCCACAGACTGGACACCAGATAGAATCAGACACAGCAGGCTCTTGACAGACTTGGCATAGAGCATCAATAATTAAAAGATTATCAGCCATTGCATTTTCAGATACTTTGGATGGAATCTTCGAATTTGTATCAGAAACTGAAGAGTGATCATCTTTAATGGTACTGGTATTTATGAGGATTATTTTGTTACTTGAGTTTCCTGGCTGACTTTGAACATCTCCAGTCTCTGATTGTGCAGATGTATTTGTCTTCTGTGGTTTTATTAGTTGTGAACTAACAGGATTGTCTTTGTTTGTTGCATTAAACTTAGATTCAACGGAATATGACAGAATATCCCTAAACATTTTATCAATGTTATCGATGTTTAAGTGCTGATAAACTTCATATTCTATTTGTGGAAGGTGGTCTTGGAAGAATAGTGAATCTGCTTCACGTCCATTGATCAAGGCTGATGAGGTGGTGTTATATAGATTTATAGTATATTTATGCTGTTTGTTGCATCGTTTCTTTGTTACTTTATTGTAAACTTTTATTTGCTCTTCAACAATTAAACCACTTGAATCTACAATATTCTTAAATCTTGGACTGCATGTGTTGGAAGATTCTAAAATTTTCCTCACAGAGGACTTGAAGATTTCAAATACTCCAGTACTAAGTTCCAGTCTGTACTGCATACCTGCTCTCAGTCCAACATTGAACTTGAAAATGTTGGCTGCTGTGAATTTTTTTAGGAGAGCCTTTTTTTTATTCAAATTATAATTTCTTTGATCAGTATCACATGTACTCTTTGGGACGCTCTCTGCTTCCAACGTTTTATTCAAATAACCGCCTTGTTCAAACTCCTGGACTACAACTTGTTTGTTTCTCCTGGTGATCATGTTTCAGGCGATATATAGAAAGTAAGGTTAAGAAAGAGTGAATAGAAAGTTAACGGATTTGGATCACAGTTTAACTGAACTATTTTGATACATACGTAGAACTTAGAAGCAGCTAATAAATGTAACAGACTTTGTGCAGTGTTAGTTGTTAGAGCCAGAGAGTTAGTAGTTAGAGAGAAAAACGGTAACATTCAGTTATTGGATTAAGCACACGGTGGCAGTATTGTTACAGTGACGAAAAATCAGAATATGAATCAAAACTGTGCTGACAAATTTAATATCTTCTCGGTGTTGTTGAGAAATCCTTCATCGTCTTTCCACATCAAAATGCAGGTCTGAGAATAGGTTCAAAGAATTGCAGAATTAAAGGATCACGGCAAAAGGAATTCTATGATTATCGTTGAATTCTTGATAACGGTTTTCAGAGATCTCTCCTAATGTCGATGTATAAACAAGGACCAAAATCACTGTTATTCGCCAAAATTATAACCGAAAAAACCTAGATAATCTGCCTACGATGAAATCTAAACAAACTGACAAAAATATTGTTGTCTTCAATTAAATCAATTCCAAAAAAAACTTAGTTTAACACAAAATTTAACAACAGAAAATTTTCCAACATCCGTTGTTTCTACGCAAACATTACATCACGAGTTACGGCGGTTGGAAAATTGTTAAAAATCGTATCCCATTTCCGGGAACGGACCTCAGTGGTTTCGAACAAATCGAGATAAGTGCCGCGTCGTTTGACTTGGTGTGCACTACATTATCGGTATTCCGTTTTTCACTCCGCGTTTTCCTATCAACCCATCTTCCGGTTCAACAGTTTGTTTCAGCTTGAAAAAATTGCAGTGCAAATGATGCCTAAATAATTCAAAACATCGATTTATTTGCAAGAAAATGACCACCAGAATGAAGAAAAATGTGTTTTACACAACTGTCAATCGGAAGTAGGAACCAGGTGGGGAAATTTGATCTTTAATCGAGGTCCAACCGTTCAGCGAGAGTCTCTCGCTGAACTTTGCTGCTGGAAAAACGAAAGATCAGATTAGACTTCGACGGTGCGACATATTAAAAATCAAAAAATAATAAATTCGGAGCACAGGCGAAGGCTAATATTATTGGACTAGCGGCTTGGATGAACTTTGGGGGACTGTTTATGCTGGTGGGTCAATCCATCATTTGATCAGTGGTCATGCATATTCAAGAGCAGTTCATGCCCATTTGCTAAAACAAATTGCCATTACAAAACTTGTGTTTGAAGAAAGCCGAACACTAGATAACATAGACTGCACAGAAGTCAATGAAATATTCTGTGGACTTGCCAGAGGTACAACAGCTGACGCTGTCAATCAAGAAAGTGTCAACCATCTACTGTCAAAATTACACGAACTGCTCCAGAATGCGTCCGTAGGACGCACAGGAAAGCTTTGGGTACAATACTACGAGCAAATAGGTCTTCTCCAGTTGTTCTTGAGAGCAGAGCGCACAGGCGACTGGGAACTCCACACATATTGTGTTCGCAATATGATTCCAGTATTTCACGCAGGTGGTCATTTTGCATACGCAAAAAGTTCTCATCTCTATTTGCAGCAGATGAATGAGCTAACAGAAATAATGCAACAGGATGATTTGAAGTTGTTCACTGAGAAAGGTTACTTTACCATAAGGCGCTCAGATAAATTCTGGGACGGGATATATTCTGATCAGACCATAGAGCAGTGTTTAATGAGAATGTTCAAGCTCCCTGGTGGTCTCACACATGGCAGGGGAATAACCGATAGCACTGTTGCGAAATGGGTACATGGACTACCTCTTTGCCTTCCGATATGTAATGCTCTCGAAAATTTTGTTCATGTTCACACTGGTCATGGCGAACAACATCGGGATCTCCATCAAAGTTCACAATTGACTGATGCCAATGATATCACCAAATTATTGAACTGGCTCAGAGTGCATTCCCCCTTTCAGAATAGAGATCCACTACAATTAGTCTCTATAGCGACCGGGCTTGTGGCCGACGAAACTGTGAACTGTGACCAAGTTCGCAAAATTGGTGAATGTTGCGTATCGAATGTTGTAAGCAAAACGTTCAACAGCATCAAACTACGACGTGTTGACACTGTGAAGTCTTTCGCATCGATGGCAAATAGCATCAAAGTCCGTGGAAGTAAGGTAGTGATTGACCCCACAATTCTGTTCAACCGCATCACATGTGTTATTCAGTCACAAGCAGAGATGGAAGAGTATCTCAAATATGAACTCGCCCCGAAACCACCAGCATTGTTTGATTCTGCTGGAATGCGGAAGACACAGAAAAGCACGCTCGGTAAGATCCTCAAAACATACGGTTCCGAGCAAACTAAAATCCCAGAACATTCTCTGTTTGTTGTAGATGGTGGATTTTTATTGAGGGCAGTTGTATGGCCTAAACAGTCGTCATATAAGGACATATGTACATCATATTCCAATTATCTAGTGAGACATTTTGGGGCGAACGTCGTGGTTGTTTTTGATGGTTATGCTTGTACAATGTCGACAAAGGGCATGGAACAAGCCCGTAGATCTAAAGACAGGTATTCCATTGATATCAATATCTCACCCGAGTTACCAGCCACCACACCCCAATCCGATTTCCTTGCAAATGCCAAGAACAAAACCCAACTGATCGATCTTCTAATGCAGAAGCTATCTGCTATCAATATTCAGTCCAAGAAGGCCGAGGCTGATGCTGATGTACTGATAGCCGAAACTGCACTTGACATCGCTCAAGATGACAACAATGTTGTCGTTGTGGGAACAGACACAGACTTGTTAGTCATTCTTACCTCTCGAGTTCAACCGGAATGTAATATTCACATGATGTATTCCATTACCCCAAACTTACTAGTTTCAGTTAGTGAAATAGCAACCAAAATGGGTGACCATAGAAGCAACCTCCTTGTAGCACATTCTATAAGTGGTTGTGACACTACTTCTGCACTCTTTCGAGTTGGTAAGAAGAAAGTATTCAGTACAATTGTCTCCGATGTTACTAGCGACTCACAACAGTATGTCAACACAATTTTGGTGGATGACAGTACACCAAGTGCAGTAGCCGCTGCCGGGGAACAACTTCTCCTGATCTTATACGGGAGTAAAACTGTTTCCTCTCTCGACCAATATAGATATGTCATTTACAAGCGTTATGTAGCAAAATCTAAACTGAATAAACCCATCGACCTAGCCTCACTCCCACCAAGCAGCGATGCTGCACAACAACATGTCTACAGATGTTATCTCCAGGTCCAACAATGGCTGGGCACTTCGCTTCCTCCGACGGATTGGGGGTGGTCGCTAGACAATGGACTTCTTGTACCGACTGCAGCCACAAAGCCATGTGCCCCCGATAACCTACTGAATCTGATCAGTTGTGGTTGCAAGAGTGCTTGTACAAAAAGGTGTGGGTGTAAGAAGGCAGGACTCTCTTGCTCAGGTTTGTGTAATTGCAGTTCGGATTCTTGTAACAACCACAGAAACACTGTCCTGTCGGAAATTTCTGAGTTCGATGAATAATATGTATATAGGTCATGTCATTTCTGTATATAGCGTTGATAATAGTCAATGTAACTTAATCCATGTTGATTGATTTGTACATTCTGTAAATATTATCTATTGATTTTTGTACATTCTGTAAATATTATTTATTGATCTAATGCTGCCAGACACAGACGTGTCTGTTCGGTCCCAAGCCCAAAAATAGTTGAGTTCTCATGCTGACGAATTTTATGCCAAAAGGGGAACTCGGCCAGAAGCAGAGGGGGTCTTCCATAATGTCTATTTTGTAAGCAATGATAAAAGTCTTCAAATGGTGGTGGATTTTTTATCGTCTGTCCAACTAACATCCCGTTCTGTACTACGACCCTTTGGGCAAATCCGTTAGGAAAATCGTCATTTTTTTGCGTAAATCCGATACTTTTTTGTGAATTTTCAATAATTTTTCGCAGAAATTGTCACAGAATGCACATTTTCCTCTAGGTAAATGTATATTAGACATTATGTTGCTCGAAATACGCGTAAACAAAAAATACAGTTGGATCAATTCGAGGTTACAAAGTTCGTGCGATTTTTTTTTATTTTTTTCAAACGCGTTTTCGAAAAAAGACTGTAGAAAAAAAGCTCAACTGGGATTTTAGGGGACTTTTGTCTAATCGTTCAGTGACATGTACTCGACATTCCCTGAAAAAATCAGCTTTCTCCGATTTTTTTCCCTAGTGAAACCTAATGTTCTTGGGCTATTAAGTTATTATCAATGTTTATGTCTAAATGTTTAAGAAACTTTTCTGTTTCGTTTGAGCATATTCTGTTTATTCTCCGATTGTTTAAAAATATTTATTGATTTATCAAATTTCTTCATTTAGAAGTACATTGTACAGTTAAAACTAGAAGTCCTGTCATGAAATGCGCACAAATAGCATGTCAATCTGTGCATTAATCTACGCGTATGACCATAGTAAGGCTATCAAATTCTGTACATATGGCCTGTGCACAAGCTATGTTTCAGCCAATGGACCTCCGGGTTACCTCTGGCGCAATTCCTACGCACAATTAAGTCTACACATGTAGATAAGCGCACAGTTCATGACAGGACTTCTAGTTTTAACTGTAGGATCAATGATGATATATTTTGGTTTGGCTGTATTTAATACCACACGGTTTGCCGAGCATCATTCCAAAATGTTCTTTGATTGCTTATTTATATCAATGCCTAACTTACCGACATCAGGACCTGAGTAATGTACAATGGTGTGTCATCAGTCAATAAGAGGAGGCGTACAGTACAAGTCAAAATAAGTTATAGGATAACCACTGTAAACTATGTATCTCTTTCTTCCTACACTGATAAGACCAGAAGCTGACATCATTTTCTGGAAAGTTTTCACTGAGAGCTTTCCAGAAAATAATGTCAGATACTGATTTTATTAGCACAGGAGCAACAGTATACTTAGTTTATTGCAGTTTAGCTACAACTTATTTCGACTTGTATATGTACAGTTAAAACTAGAAGTCCTGTCACGAACTGTGTGCTTATCTGGGCTAAATTGTGCATATCGAATGGCATCCAAAGCATGGCAGGTTCTCCTGGTTACTCATAGCAAACACAGGCAATGTTTCTGCCAATGGACCTCCGGGTCACCCAGAGGCCCATTGGCTGAAGCATTGCTTGTGCACAGGCCATACGTACATAATTTGATAGCCTTACTATGGTCATAACGCATAGATTAACACGCAGATCGATGTGCTATTTGAGCGCATTTCATGACAGGACTTCTAGTTTTAACTGCACTGTACTGCAGTGGAAGAGCAAATGTCATTTACATGTACATGTATGTACAGCAGGAATAATATGGGGATTAGTACCAAGCCTTGGGGTACATCACAGGTTATCTAAGTTAAATCAGATTTCTGCTCTCTGTGAATGATGTACATGTACATGTACTGCATCCTACTGAATAAATAACTTTTGAACCATTCATTGGTTACATGTATGCCCCTAATACCATACTAATACCATACCATACTAGTTTCTTCAGCAGTGCAGTGGAACCCTGTTAATTGAATAGCCACTTTGCCAATGAAAATTATTTAATTAACAGAAGTATTCAATTAACAGGGATTGTGTCACTTTCCTGTATTTTGGAGATAAAACTTAGCATTTAATCTATTATATCTTGCTTGGCAGAGCTCATGGAGCTCTGACAAACAAGATATAATAGAATAAATGCCTGTATTGGATGTACTGAGGCCAAATAGGTCTATAAACAAAGGAAAACTGGGGAGAGTCAGGGTAATTTCTAGACAGTTAACAGTTTACTCTATAACCTATATTCAATTAACAGGTCAAATTTGTACTGGAGGTATGGTAAATGGTTTTGAGTTCGGAAATAATAAATTTTGATGTCGTCTGCATTGGGAAATGGTTTAATTGAATACCCCTGTTGATTGAATAATTTCCATTGGCAAAGTGGCTATTCAATTAGCAGGGTTCCACTGCATCTTGGTTAAAGTGGATTACCAAAGGTGTGGCACATTCATGTCAGGTGTCTGTTTATTATTACACATATTATTATTTACTGATGTTTAAGGTCACATATTTCTGCGCAGTGGCTAATCGTGACCACAACATGGGTATAAAGTCAAGTACAACCAATTGTTGATATCCATGTTGCCCATTTTAGAGGACTTCCACTTCAAGCGTTGGTTACAGACTCCTATTTTACAGTAAAACAGAGCCTGTTTACTACAGTAAACAAGCACTGCTTCACTTCCCAGGGTTTCCACGGGAAATGCACTTCATTGTGTTACCGACATGGCTGTTGAAGTGTCTTTGGTTTTGCCTACATATTTGTTTAGGTGAAGAAAAAATATTTCATTTTTTAACCCTTTACCTAATTTGAAAAGCAGACGACACTAGCAAAAATAATTCTTGAATAACTAATTTTTTTCATTTTTTGTCTCAAAAACATAGGTTATGACCCCTCATTGGAACGAGCTCGACCTCGTTCCAATGACGGGTCATAACCTATGTTTTTGAGACAAAAAATGAAAAAATAATGAAAATTAATTGGCGATTTTTTAAAATAGCGCTGGCCGGTTTTGGACGTTACGTTGGGTAAAGGGTTAACCTTCCACATTTTCAGCTGTGACCTTAATTATTTTTTTTATCAACACCATTCACACAAATGTCAGCAGGGTATTTTTTGTTTTCGAAAATTTGATCAGCAGTTTCCATCTTGGTTTCAAAAAGTGATGATAAATGGTGAATATAAGGCCAATATGAAAGAAAAATGGTTAGCATTTGGACATTTTTGTATAGCATTTTGCGATGCGAATCCAGTCATCAAATACCCTGGTCAGTGTCAGAAAACTATCAGTGGGCAAGCGAAAAACAGCCAGTGCTTTTCTATATTTAGCAGAGCATAAGATTGCATGCCTCTTGTATCAACAAAATATCAAATAGTTTCCTGCCAACTGTCATCGAATAATATTCCCATCATCCAGATTTACCTGTCGCTGATATTTATAATTCACTGTCATGGGGTGACTATTGTTGATGTACCTGTAAGCATTGCTTCATTTCCCATGGCACCCACTGGCATTGCCGAATAATATGCGCTTTAACTATTCACTGGAGCGCATGCTTGCCCATGCTGCATTTACTCGACCCCACAATTTCCTACCACTATTCTGTCAAACACTCCTATTATACAGTTAAAACTAGAAGTCCCGTCACGAATTGTGCGCTTATCTAGGCTTAATTGCGCGTAGCGATTGTGCGCAATTGCCATATCGAATGGCATCCAACGCACGGCAGGTTCTCCTGGTTACTCATAGCAAACACAGGCAATGTCTCTGCCAATGGCCCTCCGGGTTACCCAGAGGTCCATTGGCCGAAACATTGCTTGTGCACAGGCCATATGTACAGAATTTGATAGGCTTACTATGGTCATAACGCGCAGATTAACGCGCAAATCAACGTGCTATTTCTGCGCATTTCATGACAGGACTTCTAGTTTTAACTGTAAGTATTATTATTTTCTCAAGATAAAAGTATTATATATATCTAAAGGTATGGCAAACTTAAAAGGGGTCCCCTTGCATGAAAGTGAAACTACCAGTG
The DNA here is from genome assembly GCA_031216915.1 of Pictodentalium vernedei. Lineage (NCBI taxonomy): Eukaryota > Metazoa > Mollusca > Scaphopoda > Dentaliida > Dentaliidae > Pictodentalium > Pictodentalium vernedei. Next base: position 33,036,588 of record CM062288.1, on the reverse strand, counting down.
GGGAGTGTCATTCATGGTTTCCCCTTAATATTGACATTTCCCAGTGTTTTCACCAAGAAAATTCAACAAATAAATTTGTTATATTACTGTGGTCGTCTAATACTCCTCATGCATCACGTGGATGCATACGTGTTTCTGTCAATACCTTGGAAGTAGTTCACACGATCTTTTTGTCAGCCATGCTGGCTGGATACATATTACCAAGGCTGGAATACATGTATTTTCAACACTAAGATTTGGAAACTTTTAGATACCCTTGGTAGGGTAATGCAAGCTGCACATTCCGATATCACATGGAAAACTGTGGAAACATGTTAATTGAATAGTTATTTTGCCAGTAAGAATTATTATTCAATTAACAGGAGTATTCCATTAACAGGGATTTGGTAATATATACATGTATTGTGGAGAAAACTGAGCATTTATTCTATTATATCTTATCTGACAGAGCTCATGGAGCTCTGTCTGACAAATAAGATTTTATAGAGTAAATGTCTGTATTGAGTGTACAGAGTCCAAATAGGACTATAAACAAAGGGAGTTCTTTGATTATCAGGGTAATTTCTTAACAAACTAAAAAAAAATTATTTAATTGTTCATTTACTTGTTTATTGGGGTTTAACAACACTTTCAACAGTCAAGGCCACATGCAGTTTTAGACGCTTGTGTAACTGGAGAGAAATACCAGGCAGTGGCAAGCAAATGTCAGACTCCCCAACTTACTACAGTTAAAACTAGAAGTCCTGTCATGAAATGCGCACAAATAGCATGTTGATATGCGCGTTAATGTACGCATTATGGCCCAAGTAAAGCTATCAAATTCTGTACATATGGCCTGTGCACAAGCAGTGTTTCAGCCAATGGACCTCCGGGTAACCCGGAGGTCCATTGGCAGAAACATTGCATGTGTCTGCTATGAGTAACCAAGAGAACCTGCCGTGCTTTGGATGCCATTCGATATAGCAATTGCACGCAATTCCAAGGCGCAATTAAGCCTAGATAAGCGCACTATTCGTGACAGGACTTCTAGTTTTAACTGTACATGCAACTCTGCACCAGGCTTGTCATTTTGAAAATTGCAGGAGGGCCACTATGGTTCGCCTCAAACCACCACATGAGGGCCATTTTGGGTTCACATAAAATGACCCCAGGAGGGTCATTTATGAATTACGGGGGCCATTTTGTTTCAGCCTGATGGGTAGACAACTAATATCATTTTATGGTACAGTACGTGGAGAGTGGATTGTAACTAAATCACACACGGAGTGGAGTTATCACCCAAACTATAACTTTCAAATTTTATACACATGGACAAAAAAACACAAGCAATGTTTCAGCCAATGGACCTCCGGGTTTAACCCGGAGGTCCATTGGTTGGAACTTTGCCTGTGCTTGTTATGCTTTGTAACAAATTTGCAATTATTGCTTGGGTGGAATCTCCACTCTGCGGGTGATTTAGTGATAATACACTCTCCACATACTGTACATGGTTTGTGTAATTATGATGTACGTCATCACGTAATGTATATTTGGAAAGTTATTTACTGTCTCTGGGTGACTGCATTGATGACACACTACAAACTTCACAAACTGCGCTTTTGTTACATGTACCTCCTTCAATCCGTGAAAACTGCTGTTTGAGGCAGCCGATTTTGAGGTGTCTTTGACTGAATTAAAGGGCCACAGAAATCGGGGTTAGGCGGATGTTTACCATCCACAGAATTTTGAACTCAGGTGGGCGACTGCAGCCCGGGGCAATTGCCCGCCTCAAAATGACAAGCCTGCTACACAAGCAGAGTCAGCAGTGATTAAAAGCAAGTGCACCATCAATGCATACATGTAAGTACACAGTATCACCGTTCCCTCACATTGGCAATCAGGATGAAGTGTCTTGTCCAATAACACAACACAGTCACTGATGGTCAGGATCATACTTTTATTCAATTAGTGGGAGTTTACTCTGGAACCTATGTGCATAGGCAATTAAAAGGTAAAATTTGTACTGAAAAGTATGGTAAATGGTTTTGTGTGTTGGATGTTATATTCATTTAACAGGGTTATTCAATTAAGAGATATCCAACTGAGTGGGTTCCACTCTACAGTACAGCTGCCATACATGTAGACTGGTCACTTTTCACAAGTGGGCAATATTTCCACAGATGCAATAATATTACCGTAGATTACAACCACTAATCAAACATTTAATTATGAAGCACCAGATGATTTTTATTACCTGATAAATGTATGCATGGACACTGCCCATGCATGGAATACAACTAAGGCTGTGACAATTAATCGATTGTCAACCGGTCATGCCGAAATTGATTAGTATTTTTCGTTTGTCAAAGAATCAGTAAATTTTACATCGTTTGGAACCGTACCCTCACACTGACAACGTTTAATAATTAAAAATAAAATGATGAAAAAACTATTGTTTCTAAAGGTAAAAGGTCTTGAACGTCGATGTTAAACCTCAAGAAGTCGTTAGAAGCATTCGTCTTTTAGGTGCATTCAAGTTTTGATGTTCTGAACTTTTGCAACTGACGACCGGTCTCGATTATTACACTGACGGTTCAAAAGTTCAGAACATCAAAGCTTTGAACGTACCTGAAAGATGATCGTCTTCGTTGTTTACTTGAGGTAGGTTAACTGACTTGAACTTCATTTTTAACGACTTTAAAGAGAGGGAGGAGAGGGGGGTCATCTAGGTAAGATTAATTGATTATCATCGATTATTTGCGACGATTAATGGATTCCTAAATTTAAAAATCGTGATAGCCCTAAATCCAACCAGTCCACAATTCTTGTGCTGTATATGAAAAACCTCCCCGATCTACAGATTAGGTTATTTCTGTACTCACCTTGTGAGATAGTCATCCTGAGTTTCTATGGGTAATTGTTTAGCTAACAAACTACAAAAAATATCGCCTTCTTCAAACAAAACATTACTTGGCTGCAAGCGCCTCTTAGATGAAGTCCATGTCCACTGGGCATCTTCTTGTTCTTTCATCTTTAAAATCAACCAGAGGAAATAGAATAGAAAGTTAATACCAGTGTGACGAGAAAACAAAATTGAACATGTATAACATACAAAACTGTCCAAACAAATTCACTTCTCTGACATTGGAAATGACAGCTGATCCATTTTGTCATCAATTTTATCTTGTAGTGTCTCAATGATATCTGCAGAAATGAATAAATGTGTGTCATCTAAATCCTGTATGACAAATTTTCGGCCAAATGCATTGGTTTCATCAAGATGAAGAAGGAATTGTTTCATAGCAGGATCACATTCGACCAAAATACCTTTCATAACATTCACCATGTTGGCTGTCAGACATGAAGATAATTACACAAAGACTGGATCAATCATTTACTTTGATACTCTGGAATTGACTGAAAAATAAAACAATTAATAAATTCTTCTCTGTTAGGCCTCTGTTAACCCCTAGTACTCTCGAGTATCTAATAATAGTACAGAGCAAAATAACAGTACAAGGTGAAAAATTTCTGAAAATTAATAATAGTTTTGGAACGAATAATAGTACAGGGTGGAAAATACCAAGATGTGAGTCAGCGCAATGCTCAGACCTGTTTTTATAACACAGAAGTCTGATGCTCTTGAAGTGGTGAAGGGCTAAATTACTTTCGGTTATCATAATTTTCACATGGATTTGGCTTGTTGCAATTTATGGGAGAGTACCTACACATGTACAGGCATTCTCCCATAAATTGCACCAAGGCAAAACCTTATAGATTAATTCTGTTTCAGTGATGGAATTACATGTAAGCACATCCACTGGGTACTACGTCTTAAAGTTATGGTAACAGTCAGGTATGCCAACCGGTACCTGCACCAGTACCCTCATGCTCCAACCAGTACTGGTACTGAAGCTTTTGTCCCACCGGTACCTTGTCCCACCGGTACCAGGACAAAATTATTTTATTTCCTAACTGAATGAGGGTAAACAGGCCGATAATCGTGTTTGGCACACTTGCACGACATACTTTTATCTTGTTTGTGAATGAACATATCAAAGCACTCCACAGGTGAATGTTCTGTCTTCACCACAACCCGATAAGGCCGACCATTTTGACTTTTCATACATCACATCAAAGACACTGGAAGCACCGTCATCGGCTACTTCAAAGAAATTATTCTGTGGTCACATCAAAGTAATCATAAAGCACGATCTTCATGCTTTATGATTACTTTTATGTCACCACAGAATAATTGGACGATGCCCTCTTTATCTTGCGAGCTTGGGGACTGGTGTGGTTTGAAAGTGAATTTCTGCCATCTGATTGCGATATGTCATCCAACTGTTGATTTGTCTGGTACCCGGTTTCGGCAGGACAGGCTCTGTCCCGTCCCGGTACTGGTTATGTTGGTAGCAGCGGTACTTTGACATGCCTGGTAACAGTACAGTTAAAACTAGAAGTCCTGTCATGAAAATTCGCACAAATAGCACGTCGATCAACACGTTAATCTATGCGTTAGGGCCATAGTAAGGCTATCAAATTCTGTAGATATGGCCTGTGTATAAGCAATGTTTCAGCCAATGGACCTCCGGGTAACCCGGAGGTCCATTGGCAGAAACATTGTCTGTGTTTGCTATGAGTAACCAGGAGAACTGCCGTACTTTGGATGCCATTTGATATGGCAATGTGCGCAATTCGTACGCGCAATTAAGCCTAGATAAGTGCACAGTTCATGACAGGACTTCTAGCTTTAACTGTACTTCAGAATAAAGCCCAAATATATGCTTCCAGGTCTCTACCCATTAACATTTCCATTGCATCCTGTGTTTGCTTGCACATGTACCTTACTAGTATTTTTTTGTGAACTTCTTGAGATAAGCGGCTGCTCTGCACATTCGATTGCTGACAATTAACAATCATCCAGGGTCAAATAAGGATCATACAGTTAAAACTAGAAGTCCTGTCATGAAATGCGCACAAATAGCACGTCGATCTGTGTGTTAATCTACGCGTTATGACCATAGCAAGGCTATCAAATTCTGTACATATGGCCTGTGCACAAGCAATATTTCAGCCAATGGACCTCTGGGTAACCCGGAGGTCCACTGGCCGAAACATTGCCCGTGTTTGCTATGGGTAACCAGGAGAACCTACTGTGCTTCGGATTCCATTCAATATGGCAATTGTGTGTAATTCCTACGTGCAATTAAACCTAGATAAGCGCACAGTTCGTGACAGGACTTCTAGTTTTAACCTGTACAGGTGGGGATTTTGTTCGAAAAAGAATAATCATGCATGCCATGTATGATCATTAAGCACTCAAGAGTAGTGCTAACAGAATTTTCTCCAATCACTCTATTTTTTCTCTTGTTTAACCCTTTACCCTAACATGAAATGCAGACGGCACTTGCAAAAAAAATGTTGAACAACTAAAAATTTTCATTTTTTTGCATCAAACATAGCTTATGACTCCTCATTTGAACAAGTTCATCAAAATGAGAGGTCATAAGCTATGTTTTTTGATGAACAAATTATGAAAATTGAATGCTCATTTTTGTGAATAGCACTGACTGGCTTTTACGCTATGTTGCGAACAGGGTTAACTATGAACAGAACCAATTATATCTTGTATGACACAGCTCACTGAGCTCTATTTGAATTAAACCCCTTGGAATATTTTTCTTCAAATTGGTGAGAATGTGAGAAAAACTAGAGGCCCCAAGGAGCCTTAATCGCTCACCGGCCAAAGTGGTTCAAAGAAGTATTTGGGGGTCACATTCAGTTAGACATGGTTCATCAACACTACAAAGGAATGAAGTCATGAGAGAAAATTTTATGGAACTAGGGCCATGGCTTGAACAAACTTGAATCTTACTCCCCTGAGGATGTTGCATACCAAATATCAAAAGCATTCATCTGCTGGATCTGAAGAAGATTTTTAAAGAAAATTCCTCATTTGGAACTAAGTTATCATTCGGGCTCCCACAGTGAATCCAAATATGAACCCAGGGACTTGGCTTGAACAAACTTGAATCTCACCCCCTAAGAACGCTGCATGCCAAATATCAAAACATTCCGACTGCTGAATCTGAAGAAGACGATTTTAATGAAAAATTTCTCATATTGACTAAGTTATAATTCGGGCTCCCACAGGGAGCCCAAATATAGACCCAGGGGACTTGGCTTTAACAAACTTGAATCTCACCCCCCTAAGGATGCTACACACCACATATCACAACATTCCGACTGCTGGATCTGAAGAAGAAGATTTTTTAAGAGAATTCCTCATTTCAAACGTTACAATTCAAGCTCCCACAGTGAGGCCAAATATGGACCTAGGGACATGCTTGAACAAACTTGAATCTCCTCCCCCCCCCCCCCCCCCCCCCCCCCCCCCCCCCCCCCTAAGGATGCTGCATACCAAATATCAAAACATTCTGACCGCTGGATCTAAAGAAGAAGATTTTTAAAGAAAATTCCTCATTTTGAACTAAGTTATAATTCGGGCTACCACAGTGAGCACAAATATGAACCCAGGGACTGGGCTTGAACGAACTTGAATCTCACCCCTCTAAGCATGCTGCATACCCAATATCAAAAGATTCTGCCTGTAGATCTTGAGAAGAAGATTTATAAAGAAATTTGCCTGGAATGCACCAAGTTCAAATTGGCTCCTATACTGAGCCCAAATATGAACCCAGGGGGGCCGATTTGAACAAACTTGAATTAGATCCACCCCACAATGTTGCATACCAAATATCAAAAGATTCTGCCTGCTGGATCTTGAGAAGAAGATTTTTTAAGGGGGGCCGATTTGAACAAACTTGAATCAGACCACCCCACAATTGCTGCATGCCAAATATCAAAAGATTCTGCCTGCTGGATCTAGAGAAGAAGATTTTTTTGAGAAATTTGCCTGAAATGCACTAAGTTCGAATTTGGGCTTCTATAGTGAGCCGAATATGAATCCAGGGGGCCGATTTGAACAAACCTTCAATCAGATCCACCCCACAATGTTGCATACCAAATATCAAAAGATTCTGCCTTCTGGATCTGGAAAAGAAGATTTTTTAAGAAATTTGCCTGAAATGCACTAAGTTCGAATTTGGGCTTCTATAGTGAGCCCGAATATGAATCCAGGGGGTTGATTTGAACAAACTTGAATCAGATCCACCCCACAATGTTGCATACCAAATATCAAAAGATTCTGCCTGCTGAATCTGGATAAGAAGATTTTTTAAGAAATTTGCCTGAAATGCACTGAGTTCGAATTTGGGTTTCTATAGTGACCCCGAATATGAATCCAGGGGGCCGATTTGAACAAACTTGAATCAGACCCATACCAAGATACTCATACCAAGTATCAAAAGATTCTGCCCCATGGTTCTGGAGAAGATTTTTTCAATAATTTTTTTATAATTCATATGGTGCTATCAGAGTTATGTCCCATACAGAGCCCCAAGGGACGTGGCCATTTCATTTGAACAAACATGAATTGCCATATAGTAATGAACATCCACATGAAGTTTCGTGAAAATGGGACCAGTGGTTTCAGAGAAGTTGTTTGAAAAACGTTCACGACGAGGGACGGCGACGACAGACGATGGACGGCAAGTGATAAGTTGAGCTCCCTTCGGTGAGATAAAAACCCATAATTTCATGTACATGTTATTAACCCTTTAGCCAAACATAGGGCCAAAAATGGTCAGGAACTTGACCAAAATAAGACAACCAGTGTCTAAAATATCTTACAAATGTCTCAATAAAACCATACAAATATGGATATAATTAGAACCGGCTCATCGATATCCATATTTGTATGGTTTTATTGAAAAATTGTGAGAATGTTTAATGAAAGATGTGAAATTTAATTTTTTTTTTTTAAAAAAAAGCTGTGTTAGTTAAAGGGTTAACTCAACCCTCTACTGTAAAAGAATTTGATTACCGTATTTATTTATTGGTGTTTAATGTCACATAATTCTGCACAATGACTAATCTCGACCACAACATGGAGATAAAGTCAAGGTCAGTCAATCGTTTATACCCCATGTTGCCTATTTTAGAGGACTCGCACCCCAAGCATTAGTGACTGGGTCCTATTTTACCAGTGAAACAGAGCTTGTTTACCACAGTAAACAATCACTGCTTTACTTCCCAGGGTCCCGCTGGGGAAGGTTACCATAAATTTTGCATTTGGGCTTCAGATGAGATTAGATGACAAGCATGGATACTTGCCTGTAGATACATGATTAATAATTATTGAACTTCACAGCCTTAACCGTTTACCCAACGCAGACAATATCAAAATTTATTATTTTAATTTAAATATTATTTTTTTTAATTTTTCAGAAAATGTCAACAAAACCATATCATGTGACTCCTCGTTGGAACGAGCTCGACAAGCTCGTTCCAACGAGGCATAACATGATATGGTTTTGTTGAAATTTTTTGAAATACAATATTTTTTTCATCTGCTGAATTTGCATATTACACGGACAGATGCAGGCATTTCGTTAGGTAAAGGGTTAACTGGTTGAGGGCTAGATTATTTTTGGTGGTCTGAAATTATTATTCAGAGTCTGTTTTGTTACAGATTATTGGAGAGTGTCCACAGTCCACTCTCCAATAAGTTGTAATAAAACAAATTTATATGAACAAAATACTATTTGCATTTGACTGAATATGAAACATGAAAAGGAAAATATCGGCTTTTGCTCTGGTACCCTCATTTTTTTTTAAAGTCATGGTAGTGGCTTCTAGCACTAAACCAGTTAAAGGAAAATTAAAAAATTCTTCCACACTCCCATCAACTATGACACTAGTACAGCAGAGCTACTTAATTGAATATCTGTTTAATTGAATAACCCTACAGTATTAATTGAATATAATTTCCAAACACACAAATGTTTACTACACCTTCAGTACAAATTTGACCTCTTAATTGCATATCGATTACATAGTAAACTTCTGTTAATCAAATAATAAATCTTCTAATATCTAGAGAAATTACCCTGACAATCACTAAATACCTTTGTTTATAGACATATTTGGTCTCTGTACACCCAATACAGGCATTTAATCTACAATATCTTCTTGGGCAGAATTTTGTGAATTCTGTCGAACAAGATATAATAGAATGAATGTATAGTTTATCTCTAATGAGAAGAAAAATGATCAAATACCTATTAATTGAATACTCCTGTTAGTTGAATAATTCTTACTGGCAAAGTGACTATTCAGTTAACGGAGTTTGTCTGTGATGATACCAATAACGTTATATATATAGAATAAACTAGGGCTGAAACGGTTGGCTCATTTTTGTAACTCACTAACCGAGAGCTATAACCGGATAATATCCGGTTATCCATGGCCATTATTTCACCAAATGTGGGATCAAAACTATAGGAGTTGGAAAGCAGTATTCTCAAACTATTCCATAGTGTGTATACAAACGAACGTTGTCGAGTACTCGACAACATTCGTTTGTATAAACACTACAGAATAGTTTCTGCCATTTCTCACGGAAATCTAAATTTTATAGTAAATTTCCTTTCTTATTATACCTACCACAATTGTTTACTACAGGCTTGCACTACAGTGGAAGTCCCTAACTCGGATAAAATACTCTCTATTTTTGTCTTTCCCAAGCAAGTTGGGAAAGAAAAGTGGTGCAAAAGCACCAATAAAAATAAGCCAAAACTGGGTCGAGTGCAACCGGCACAGACCCAGTACGGGACGCTCTCTCCCAAGTACAACTCCACGACTTCCGTTGCCAGTGCGCATATACCGTCTCTAAAGACTCATTCTTTTTTTTGAATCCGTAAACGTAGAATTATGTGATCAGCGGGGAGGAAAGATTCTTTACCCGTAAAGAAGACGGGAGGGCCTCCATGTAAACAATTGTGGTAGGTATAATAAGAAAGGAAATTTACTATAAAATTTAGATTTCTTATCAACCTACTCACAATTGTTTACTACAGGCTGAATAGACAAAAGGCTGGAGGGAATCGCATAACCAACCCCCACATAACCCTAGTGCACTGGAACCGTGAAGTAGAAGGAAGAGGTCCCGAGGCTTATCAACCATAATGTCGCAATCATTGGTAAAGGACAGTGAAAAGAGACATATGAGCCTGTGTGGCACACAGACAGAAAAAGGGCAGTAACAGCACAAGGCTGAAACTGACCTTCAAGAAGCCTAATGGCTATGGCAGACAACAGCCTGAGCAGAAGAAAGAGGACCCAGGGCAAAAAGGTCCTCCGACTGCTCCTGCAACTGGCGCAAATAAAAGGTGGAGAAAGTAGAAGCATTTCTCCAGTAGGCTGCCTGCATAACATCCGACAACTTGACGGAGTTAGAATAAGCCCAAGAGGTAGACAGTGCCCGCACCTCGTGGGCAGAAATACGATTGGTAATACAATTGCCAGCTGCTAAACGACTATAAGCCGTACGAATAGCAAGACAAATCCATCGAGAAATGGATTGAGGAGAGATCTTCTGTCGACCCGGAATGAGAGACAGAAATAACCGTTTTCTGCCTTTCCGTATGAAGCTTGTCCGATCAAGATAAATGCGAATAGCACGGACTGGACAGAGCAAAGGGCGAGTACCCTCAACAGAGGGAAGAGCCCTGATACAGATAGGAGGAGGAGTAGTATCTGGTAACTGATTCTTAGCCAAAAAGGAGCAATCAGTGGTAAAAGTAACACTGTTGGGAGAGCTCCTAAAAAAGGCCGGGTCAACCGAGAGGGCGTGAAGCTCACTAACCCGTCTGGCTGAAGCAAATGCCATCAGAAAAGCCGTCTTATATGTGAGAAAATGCATATCCACCTGGGATAAAGGTTCGAACGGCGCCCCGCCCCCCCCCCCCCCCCCCCCCCCAAGCAAAGCAGCACCCACGAAAGATTCCATCGTGGAGTAAGCTGCAAAGTCCGAGGCCTTTTCAAAGAAAAGTGCCGAACAAGCTTGGAGAGGTAAGGATTAGTGCCGATACGACGCTTCCCCACATAAGAAAAAGTCTCTGAAAGCATAGACCTGTAACCCTTGATGGTAACAGGCTGGAGACCCCGAGAATCAAACAGATATACCAGAAACTCCGCAATCTGTGAAATCGAAGGATTGGCATAATCAACGGAGTGATCAGCACACCATCGACAGAAGACCTTCCATTTAGCTGCATAAGCTAAACCAGTGGAGTGCCTCCTTGAAGAAGAAATGCACTCCACTGCTCGTCTCGAAAAACCTCTACGGAGGAGACAGGACCTGACAAAAGATATGCGTGAAGGCACAATGAAGTCGGGTCAACGTGAAACCTCCTCGGGCGACCTTGACAAAGAAGGTCGCGACGTAGCGGGAGACGTGCCGGAACCGCCGCCATCAGCGAGCGGAGCTGATTGATCCACACCCGCTGAGGCGACAGGGGAGAGATCAGAATGATTCGACAACTGCAGGTTCGAATTTTGGCGAGAACCTGAGGAAGAATCGGAACCGGCGGGAAGGCGTAGCCGACTAGACCATTCCAATCGAGTGACAGAGCGTCCACGGCAAAAGCCAGAGGATCTGGACACGGGGACACGAAAGTGTCCACCTGATGGTTCCAACGAGTCGCAAAGAGGTCGATGGAACACTGCCCTGTGAAGCATCCACTCGGTGGAAATAACCCTGCCCTGTCGGGACAGGGAGTCGGCTAGGACGTTCAGACGACCGGGAATGTGACGAACAACCACTCCGGCGTGAACATCCTGAGCGAGCAGTAGAAGATCCCGAGCTAACTCGTACATCGGAAGCGAGTGCGTGCCGCCCTGATTCCGAATGTAAGCAACCACTGTCGAATTGTCGGATAGTAGAAGGACCTGGCGATTCGACAGGTGAGGGATCCACTGCCTGAAACTCAGAAGAAGAGCAAGAAGCTCCTTCTGGTTGATGTGTAGAGCTGCTTGATCCTGGTCCCACATCCCGTGTAGGGAAAGACCGAGAGGATCCAACGTCGCACCCCATCCGAGATCGCTGGCATCTGCCGTCAGAACGCGATCGGACGTGGGTAAGTCCAGCAGAACACCCTGCGTAATCCACTGAACATCTGTCCAGGGAAGAAGGTGAGGATACAGAGAGTCCGGAAACGGAAGCATCTGATCCAGAGAATCTACATTCGGCCTCCAACGACTGAGCAGAAAGTGTTGGAGAGGTCTGACACGCAGCCGACCTAGAGGAATGAGATCCGTCACCGAACCGCAGAGACCGATCAGCCAGAGAAAACTCCGAGCGGTCGCGGACCTGGACTGGGACAGAGTCAGAGCAAAAGCTGAGAGAATCACAGCCTTGGCCTGGGGAACAGCCACCAAATTGAATTTGGTTTGGAAAGACATCCCCAGATGACCAAACGACTGAGAAGGGACCAGGTCCGACTTCTCCTCGTTGACTCTGAATCCTAGCGATGTGAGCAAGCTCAACAGAGTGGCGACATCCGATTCCAGTAAGGCAGCATTGGAATGCCTCTGGAGGATATCGTCCAGATATGCCGAAGTAGTCACCCTGGACTGTGTGCGATGGAACGCTATCACATGCGACATCAGTCTGGTGAACGCCCAAGGAGCCAGGTTGAGGCCGAAAGGCATGGCCTTGAACTGGTAAACTCGCCCCAGAAAAGCGAACCTGAGATACTTCCGTGACGCCCGATGCATCGGAACGTGGGAGTAAGCGTCTCGCAGGTCGATGCTGGCTGCGAAATCTCCCTGGTGAATTGATTGGCGGACCGACCTGAAAGTCTCCATGCTGAACTTGGGAGCAATGATAGACTTTTTCAGGATACTCAGATCGATAACCGGTCGGAGTCGGCCGTCCTTCTTCGGCACCAAGAACAGGCGGGAATAGAAACCCACTGACTGAATGTTCTTGACGACCTCGATCGCCCCCTTTGCCAGGAGATTGGCAATCTCCGTGGACAAAAGTTCCCGACGTAAAACGTCTGAAGGAACTGTGGTTGGAAGAGGCACCCTTGACAGAGTGGGGTGTCATTGGAAGGATATGCGCAGCCCGGACCAAACAACATCTAACACCCATGGATCGGATGTGATGGTGGTCCAATGGTCTGCGAACTCTGCTATCCTTCCTCTAACCTGGGACGAGTCGAGGTGAGGATCTTCATTTCGAGCCCCGACGAGGCCCGCGAGAGGAGAAACCACCTCCTCTGCTAAATGAAGAATCCTGAGACTTCCCTCGATTCTGCCGACCCCTACCTTTACCCCGTGAGTAAGAAGTAGAGGCGGCGGCAGAAGGACCAGCCTTTTGCTTCACAGAGGAAGCAGAAGGATACTTGTTAGGCTTGGAACGGCCCTTGCCTCCCCGAGAAGGCTGATCAAGCTGACGAAACAGCAGCTGATCTTTGGAATGACATAGGACGTCATCCCGGACCGTCGACACGGAACCATGGAAAAGTTGCGGACCTGCCAAAGAAGCAGATCGAAGAGTAGCACGCTGCTCCTCGGGAAGGGATCGTCCTGTGTCCAGCACAGCGTCCCTTCGAACTAATTCCAAATTAGCCGTGTTACAGGCATGCGTGTGAGTAAGGTGCATAAGCACCTTGGACAGCACACGCAAAGGAGCCTGTACCTCGTCAAACTTATCTGGAGGCAGATAAGCAGCCAAAGCTGAGACGACGTGATCTGAGAGAGAAAGCATGCCAAGCATCTCTCTAGATAAGCCCAACATGGACTCCAGAGTCGTCATTGGAATGACGGCAGACTTGGGCTTGGAAAGCCCGAGGGAAGTGGAGTCCTGATCCAGAACCGTCAAAGCCTGGCAGACTGACGGATTGGCGGAATCGTAGGAACGATAACGCACAGGAGGCAAAAAGGTGTCAACCCTGGTGAAGAACGAAGTCTTCAAAGCCTTGGAATTCAGCTTGGCATCCAATGCTGAAAAAGCTTCAACCACCTGTACCGACTGGCACGGTCGAAGGCGCCCAGAAGCAGGTTGCTCCATAGGCTGCTGGCGCACGACCGATGATCGCGGCCAGGCTGACACTGTCGGCTGGTTAGCAGGTTTGAGCTCAGGCAGAAACCCAAACACAAAGTCAAGAGCCGCCCCCAAGTCCGAAGACTGCTGGCCCTCGACCTCAAGCATGTCGGACTCCTCCCCAGAGTCGGAAGACACATAGCCCATCGTGGGCAAACCAGCCGATGCCTCAAATGGTGTCGGGACACCAGAGGAATCGGAAACCGGCCTGTTTCCAATCCCGGGAGGCGGCGCCATAGGAGGCGCCTGGAAACCACCCATAGCCTCGCTGGAAGCAACAGGAAGGCTCTTAGAAAGAACCAGAGTGAGTAAGGAGAGGGCCTCCCTAAGCTCACTGCCTGTACCGACCGGTTCGACAGGGGAGCGAACCGGCAAAGTGGCTTCACCTCTGACCCTCTTAACCAGCGAAGGGTCACGATCCTCCAAAACACCCGACGCGGGACGACGGGCGGCAGCCGAAACATCTGAAGGCAGACGTGTATAGGGGTACGATGCACCCCGAGGATCAATATTGCGAGAACTCATGAGAGTCACCGCGGACCTCTGCGGGGCAGAAGGTCCAGGCTGCACAAAAGGCGTTGGTCCCCCAAAACTGGTCGTGTGACCAGAGTGAGTAGACGGAAACGCCACGGAGTTCACAGTGTTTCCACTACGAACATCCGAATCCAAAGACACAACTGTGGTGCTCGACGGCGAAGAGACCACAGCGATGGGCTCGGCCGGCAGCCCCTTCCGACTTCGCCGAGTTGAAGTCAGGGAAGGTTGAGGCCGATATCCCACGTCTACAGTATCGGACAGTCCTGCAGTCCCCTGCAGCGAAAAGCCGAGGCCAGCTGAAACAGACAACGAAGCAGACGGGCCAGCAGCAGTAGTAGATACGTCGAGAGTCGTTGAGGCTGGTGAAATAGTGGAGAGAGCACACCGGCTCGGCTCCGAAGGAGGAGTCACAACCCTAGTGACAGCCTCAGATGTCGACTGGAGGGGGACCGTAGTCCCGGAACCAGGCATCTCTACACCAGAACACTCAACGGCTCCCGCAGTATCCACCACAGGAAAAGACTGCACATACCCCACGGAGGAGGAATAACTCTCACCAGACAAAGTCGGCTCGGGAGGCCCCGAACGACCACGTTCTCCTTTCCCGCGGGAGCGGGAGGCACGGCCAAAGAACGAACGACACAGTTTACTGACGCCCAGAAGGAGGAAGACCATGTTCCACAGACACCACACTGCCGCCCGGCCGCACACCCATTACAGGAGGAACAAGACGAATGTACATCGTCCACATGCTTTGGCAGCTGACATTGCCCACAAGGAATTGTCCTGGGCATGATAGAGGTGAGAGGAGCAGAGAAGGTGAGATGAGAAAACAGAACACCCCCAAAGAAGAGAGAAAGGTGACAGAAACAAAGACCCCAGACGGTCGACCGGGAACCACCCAACAGGAAGACTACTCTCAAAAGAAAGAAGAAACGCTGTAGGAGTGGTACCCCGCTAACACCTAACTCTAACACAATTAGAAAATTTTGCAAAAAAAAGCATTAACAATAATTGTGAAAAATCTAAGTCCGAACCGCGTGGCACGCGAAATTTGCACGCGATTCGAGAGAGAGCCAATAAATATACATTATGGACATATAATAGAAAAGAGAATATAAAACACTGTTCCTGAGAATACAAAGGATACACTGTGGTATAATGAATCAGGAATCATCAAACATCGAGCTGGTGGAACACTGATAAGCGTGCAAAAACATCTCGACTCGAAGCGGATTTTAAAAAGAATGAGTCTTTAGAGACGGTATATGCGCACTGGCAACGGAAGTCGTGGAGTTGTACTTGGGAGAGAGCGTCCCGTACTGGGTCTGCGCCGGTTGCACTCGACCCAGTTTTGGCTTATTTTTATTGGTGCTTTTGCACCACTTTTCTTTCCCAACTTGCTTGGGAAAGACAAAAATAGAGAGTATTTTATTCGAGTTAGGGACTTCCACTGTAGTGCAAGCCTGTAGTAAACAATTGTGAGTAGGTTGATAAGAAACTGCCAATCATTAACAAAGTCTTGAACGCTAAAGTCAATTATTTCTCAATATATAAAACGCAGCTTCGATGTGTAATTTATCACAAAGGAGAAGCTGCAGATTTACTACGTTTTAAAAGTGGAATGACGATCACTATCGATATTTCAGATAACCGGTTGACAGTTTTTCTAATCGGTTAGGTGGCTAACTGGTTTTAAACCGATTATCTGGTTAACCATTTCAGTACTAAACTAAACACATGGTGTTTTCAAGTAAAAAATTTATTCTATGAGTTGGATTAAGAATGAAACCGACGAGCCTCTGGTGAGTCGGTTTCATTCTTCATTCTATGAGTAGAATAAATTTTTTACTTTAAAACACTATACGTTTATTTGTTTATCCCATAAATCTTTTACAGGATAGTCACAGAGAAATCATGCTGTTACTCGCGATAAAACACAGTGAGAAATTAGGAGTATATAGGTCCAGTTTGAAGACAAGCAAAATTAATGAAAAAAAAAAAAGGCGCAGTGATACACTTCTTTTGAAAATAATTCCCCTACAAACCAGAGCTAAACTTGCCAAAATACTTTATTAAATGAACAATGTGTAGTATTTTCTACTGGCTTTGTGTAATACTTTTAAAAAGGTTTAAAGAAAACAACAATTGAACAGTTAATTATACTACACGAATGTGGTAGAGGTCAGAGGTCAACAAGTCCATCTCTACTATAGGAATAAATTCTTTCAGTGTTAAACCTATGGGGAAAATTTATCGCCCTACTAGGTGAATAAAGCAAAATTTTATCCAAGGCTTTTATTGTTCAAATAAATAGCCATTTATGGGATAAAATATTTTTGCTATACTGCCCAGGTTGCAGTAGGCCATTCTAAAAGTATAAATTTTACCTCTTACATGTAACTGCACATGGATATGTTATAGGTCCCTATTATGATATCAAAATTGATATGGCTTTGGTTGGTAATTATAAACAATATTTTCTAAAATAATTTTGATTTAAAGAAGGCAGCTCTTTAGTTGGGCTTATAACTTATTTGCACAGAGTGACCTTTGAATGTATCAACATGTTGACAGGTACTGTTACACAGAATCTATTTTTAGCTCGCTGATTGTTTATTTGGGTCACACTTGTTTACTTGAAATATGACAGAATCTTCTGGAAACTTAATGAGGTGATTTAATTTAACCAATAAGCCGTTAGTAGGATAAAAGAACATTGGAGAAATTTCTCATTCAGAAACTTTCTATTTGAAGACTATATAATCTATATAATAACCTCTGTCAATAGACTTTTGACACTCATTCATCTCACACAGTATTGAGAAGTGACTTGGTTATACATTCAGCATTCACTGAACATTTGAGATTATTATTACAGGACAGTGCATTATTATTAGATAGCAGCTGAGTTTAATATATATTGTTCAGAAAATTATTTTGTGATCTGAGCATCATTGTCTATTGGAAAAGTGTTTCCAAAAGTTGAAGATAATTTATTCTTCTTGTGTAAACCATGATTTATTCTTGTGAAAAACCAGAAATTAAATGGATAATTTTCAAACTACCTGAGGAGCAAAAAACTTGTTGGATATTAATTTCATCTGAATTTTGCTGAGCTCTTTATTGCAATTTATTGGAGACTACTGAATGTTTTAATTCTTTACAATTTATTGGTAACCGTTTCTGCAGACACATTCTTGGACATTATAGTACTAGATGGAGAGTTTTTTCATCACTGGATTACTGGACTTTATTTTGGACTAACTGAAAAGTATATTTTCTGTTTTTAAGTATACATGTATTTTCTATTTTTATTTTTCTGTAAACCAAATACAAAGATTTTATATCATTTTCATTTCAAATTAATTTGGTTATTATATTTTAGAACAGTTAAATATGAGTTATTGTTTTGATTCGCAGATTTCTTTCTATTACTATTATTGTTACATGTATTACCGGAATACACCTTAACAGGATTATAGAGTAAACTCCTGTTAATTAAATGAAAAATCTTATTATATTATATGTCAAGAAATTAGGCTGATAATCACTGAATTCTACTTTTTACAGATTTATGTGGCCTCACCTCATACAATACAAGCATTTAATCTATTACATCTTGTTTTATAGAGCTCATGACTATCATATATCTTGTTCGAAAGAGGTCCATGAGCTCTGTTGAACAAGACATAATAGATTAAATGCCCAGATTATCTCTAAAACCTAGCTGTGTAATCAAATCCCAGCACTGAGTACTGTGAGTAGGCTTCCCAGTCAGGACACAATTACTCCAGTGGCTTGAGATCTCAGAAATAGTAATTTTGTGAAATCAAGAAAAACGAAAGAAAATAGGTTCTGAGATTGAATGTTCACTCATTTCTTTTTGGACAAGTGATGTTCTAAAGCTGTGTTGATAGGTAAGCACTCAAAAAACTTTGACCAGAGTATAATCCAGTCAAGATCCATTTTAAATGCTCTGTTCGCTTTCACAGTACTGTAAAGTCATTCTGTTATCGTTCTATATTTAATTACAACTACTACAACTAGCTTAATCTTCAACCACTGTAAAAAGGGTGAAAATTCTTGAGACTTGTGTTCCTTTACAAGGTGGTTGATGAATTGGTCAGTTATACATGTACAACTGGAAAACTACATAAACCTGAGAAACCAAAAAGACTGTTTACCTCTTACCCAACGCATACGGAATTTGTTATTTTAATTATGAGCTTTTTCCGATCAGGCCTCTCATGATTAACCCTTTACCCAATGTAATGGCCAAAACCGGCCAGTGCTATTCTAAAAAATCGCCAGTTAATTCTCATTATTTTTTTATTTTTTTGTCTCAAAAACATAGGTTATGACCCCTCGAAGAGGTTGTTCCAATGAGGGGTCATAACCTATGTTTTTGAGACAAAAAATGACAAAAATTAGTTACTCAAGAATTTTTTTTGCAAGTGTCGCCTGCTTTTCATGTTAGGTAAAGGGTTAATCGATAATTCAACCAATCATCGCAAACATCCATAATCGAATGCAATTTCAAAGTCGATGATTATGGATTTTCATCACTCCATTACTGATAAATTGTTAGTTATTACTCTCCTCCACATCATGTTCGTAAGAAGTATCAAAGGTTGTAGAATATCAAAATACACTGCAATTAATATGGGAAAGATGTGTGTGGGCGCGCAGTGGCTCAGTGGTAGACTGTTGGACTTCTATGCTAGAGGTCCCGAGTTCGATCCTCATCACTTTATCCCGGTTGCCTACACAGGGGCATGATGACGCTGTGTACTAAGGCGTACTGCACGTCGCCGGTGCACATGTCTTCAACCACTGTAACCCTGCTTGAGCAGAGCTTGAACAGAGTTAGTCTCAGTTAGTATATTGAGGTGCTGACAGTTGCTCGTCGATGCTCGGTGGTTCTCTCCGGCTTCCTCCACCCATAAAACTGTCACGGTCACGATTAGCCACTGTGCATAAGTATGTGACCTTAACCACCAATAAAATAAATAAATTAATGGGAAAGATGTGTAAATATACAACACATAACACCAGGTCTGGTATTCTTAAAAGTATGGGATTACAAATACAGTTAAAACTAGAAGTCCTGTCACGAAATGCGCACAAATAGCACGTTGATATGCGCGTTAATGTACGCGTTATCGCTCAAGTAAAGCTATCAAATTCTGTGCACATGGCCTGTGCACAAGCAATGTTTCAGCCAATGGACCTCCGGGTAACCCGGAGGTCCATTGGCAGAAACATTGCATGTGTTTACTGTGAGTAACTAGGAGAACCTGCCGTACTTTGGATGCCATTCGATATGGCAATTGCGCGCAATTCCAACGCGCAATTAAGTCTAGATAAGCGCACTATTCGTGACAGGACTTCTGGTTTTAACTGTAATAGCCCTTCTCAGTTTGCCAAGAAGTGCAACTGCCTTCTTAAATCTCAATGTTGTTATTAGACTCTTGACCACCTCAGGTTCAAACCTGAGCCTAGGCTCAGGTTTGGACCCGAGACAGTCAAGAGTCAGAATTTTCCCTGGAGAGCAGTAAGCATGCAACATACCTGTATGACTAACGAATGTTCATCCCAGGGAGCTAATGACCAAAAATTCTGACTTCTAGTTATTTCTCGAGTTCACAGATTATGAGTAAAGTTGACGTTAATCGATTATTCTTCTTCAAATTTCATAATCGTGTCAGTCCTAGTTCCAATGAGGCGTGCATGATACAGTTTTGTTTAAAGTTTATGATTTTTACAAGTTTTTTTTATATTATGTTGGCAGATGCAGCCAATTCATTAGGTAAAGGGTTAAGATACAAGAAATTCAAAGACTGTGAAGCTGTAAACATTATACACTACTGTGATAAAAACAAGAGGCCCCACGGGGCCTGAAGCGCTCATCTTGAACAGAACACAATATAAACAGAGTCCAAGAATGAGTCTACATTAAGCAATCCATCTCAATAGGCTACACTGTCAATCCTTGAGTCCCTCAGGAGTGATAAAAATGCTGATAGGATCACCGATCCAATGTCGAGTTGTGACAGCACAAAATTTCATGAATGTAGGTTGAACTAGTATCAAGTTATCATCCGGAAAGGAATTGTTGCGATTTACTATGTTCAAGGTCATGTTGACCTTGACCTTTGATGTAGCGAGTCCAAAATCAATAGGGTTCTTCCCCTCACCAAGGCCAATCTACCTATGAAGTTTCATGAATGTGAGTTGAACCATTATCAAGTTATCATCCGGAAACCAATTGTTTAAGATTTACTACGTTCAAGGAAGACATTGTGCACCATTGGCGTACAGTATGCCTTAGTACACTGCATCATCGTGTCCCCATGTCAGCAACCGGGACAAAGTTCCTTGCCCAAGGAAACAACATGGGTCATCCCAGATGGTGATCAAACTCAGGACCTCTAGTATTGAAGTCCAATAGTCTACCATTAAGCCACCGCTCTCCACACTCAGAGGACTAAAAAAATATTTTTAAAATCCCTCCCATAAACGTACCATTTACAGTAGGATTGGAAATGTCTATTTCACACTATCTTTTGTTCACACCATATTTTAAATTTTTAACTTAAAAAGTGAAAATGTAAATGCATTTCATAGCAGCATATGGTGCTATTTATGAAAACAATATAGGTACATGTACATGCACTGTGTTCAGTTTCCAAATTTGGTGCATATAATATTAGAAATACCAACTGAATATTTTTATTCTCCTCCAGAACTCAAGTCATTCTAGTGTACAATATAAAATAATTCTTGATGAAAATAAGCACATGTTCTGACATTTGTAATCATTATAGGTTTGCACTAAGGTAATCTGACCATTTTTAAATCAGCTATTTTGATTGGAAAAATGGAAGATGACTAAATAGATTGAAAGTGGGAATAGTTTGCACTTCTGTTTTTACCTACATCATATAATTCCAGATATGAACAGTCAAGGAATTTGTTCAGTTTCGGTTTCTTGTGAGAAAAACTCTAATCACAGCCTCCCATATAGGCTATTCTGCAATAGAATGTGACTGATGTGTGAAGTGCCGACCAGGTGTGTAACGCACACTTTTTTCCCCCAAAAATTGAGAAATTTTGACAATGTACAGGGAAACTCACACATGCTCTCATCCAAAACCTTTGTTGTTTCAATGTGTGCCGTAACTGGATTATTCTGTCGAACCCACATCCAAATGAGCAAAATTTAGCACCACCTGACACTGACTGGCATGTATTCCATGGGAAAATTGAAATGAAATTTTGAATAAATTGGTCAAAAGAAGTTATCTAATAAAAGTGCCACGACTTCCAACTTATGCAGGCGTGAAAAATAATCTATTGTCCATTAGTAAATGCCGTCACATTGAATGAAAACGTTTTGTAAGTGTGAAAATTCAAAGTCTCCTCATGTTGCCCGATACTTTTTCTGGTATTGTTGATGCATATCTTTCTGAAATATATACATAATAAGAGGGTATTTGATTATATTCACTATAAAAATCAATAATTATGTGTTTCTTAATGATCCAAGCATTGGCCACAGGGGTATGGAAACGTTATTAAAAGTTAAAAAATTTATAGTAATTTATATATTTTTTATACTTACCAATGACCCAGACTTAGCTGGTGCTAACTCTAAAAAATCTAGGGCCAAACACAAATTTTGCCCCCCAATCCCCAAAATTTGCATCTAAAACCAAAAGAAATCATGTCCTAAAGGACCTCCATACTTTGCCCCCACTGCGCATGCGCAGTGTCAAGGACGTCCCGAAATTGGCGCCAATTATCATTCTTACTGGCAGTGCCTGGTCAGCGCTATGTACTCAGCGGGGAGGTAAGAGTTCCCAACTCCTGGGAGGGTCATCCCCGTCTGGGTCATTGGTAAGTATAAAAAATATATAAATTACTATAAATTTTTTAACATTTTTATACTGTACCAATGACCCAGACTTAGCTGAATAGTAAAAAGGCTGGAGGGCCTAGGACATAGAGGAAAATCCAATAAGCTCAACTATATACTATAGAGTGAACCCCTCAAGGAGAAAAGGAGTATTAGGCTTTACATGTATCTTTCTTATTTTATTATAAATTAGAAAGATACAATACCCTTCATAATTGAGCACAATAACATACATGTTCTCTATTAACATCCAGTATAACCCATTATACTAATTATTTTTAAAGTAAGCCAATAAATACAGTTAGTCCAGAGAATTGAGACTCTTTATATTCATTAAAAGTGTCCGAGGATTGTATATTAACGCCCGTTTGACACTTGACATATACAAATGCTTCACACCGAGCTACACTTTAAAAATATGACATGAATGAATTTTAACATTAATATTACACTTTAAAACCATCCCGGAAACGACTCAGAATTACTGACTCCGGAGGAGGAATTCCCTTGCTTTTCACTATAAAGCAGGTGACCTAAGGGAACACCCTCCCCCCCCCCCCCCCTTCCCCTTGCCCTGGGTCAAATAGCCCAGAGCGAAGAGGGCAGCAGGACGGAGTCACTGCCGGAACAGAAAGCCTGCATAACTATAGTTGCAACTGTTTAGTGGACGACATTCTGAGCAACAGATAACGGACCTAAACAATGCAGGTCTCCAGAAATGGACTCAATATTTCTGAGATAAAAATTCGTGAATATGGATGGCTGAGACCAATAAGCAGCCTTCATTAAATCTGTAATAGCCACACTATTAGCATAAGCCCAAGATGTAGAAAGAGCTCTTACTTCATGACCCGAAATCTTAAGCACAGACTGCTGGGAAGAAGATAAACTTTCATAAGCAGTACGGATAGTTAATTGAATCCATCTAGCAACAGAATGGACCGAAATGTCCTTTCTATTAGGCATCAGAGACAGAAAGAAACGTTTTCGTCCCTTTCTGATAAACTGAGATCTCTGTTTATAAATGCGTAAAGCTCTAACAGGACAGAGTAAAGGCCTACGCCCGTCTGAAGACGGAAGAGCCTTAATAACAATAGGTTCCGGATATTTATTAGGAGCCTGATTCTTAGCTAAAAATCCAACATTAGTAGTGAAGGTGATAGTGTTCCCGACACTACGATAGTGAGAATCGTCCACCGATAGTGCATGAAGCTCACTGACTCTTCTAGCAGAAGAGAAAGCTAAGAGAAAAGCTGTCTTATACGACAAGAATTTGAAATCTACTGTCCCAAGAGGCTCAAATGGCTTTTCCTTAAGTTTAAGAAGAACCCAAGCTAAATTCCACTTAGGAATTAACCTAAGAATTCTGGGTCTATTTATCGAGAATTTTCTAACTAACTTAGATAAAGAGACATTAGATCCAATTTGTAAACTATCGTGATGTGCATAGGTATCAGATAACATAGACCTATAACCCTTAATAGTAACAGGCTGCAGTTTGATTTCATCAAACAAGTATACTAGAAAGTTTGCAATGTCTGGTATGGAGGGATCAAAAATATCAACAGAATGATCCCTATACCAGCGACGAAAAACCTTCCACTTAGCCGCATAATTTAGCGAAGAGGAGGTCCTCCTACAGTTAAAAATCACGTCCACTGCTCGTCCTGTAAAGTGCTTGCCATGCAAGAAGGACCGCACAACGGAAAAACGTGAAGGTTGAGACCTTGCGGGTTGTGATGAAGTCGACGCGGTTTCCCCTGCGAAAGAAGATCCTCCCGTGGAGGAAGCTTTCGAGGTAGGTCCCACAACAGACACCTGAGTAGATTTATCCACGGTCTCTGTGGAGACAGAAATGCTACCAACAGAATCTTGCACTGAGATTGTTTTATCTTTAGCAATATTTGCTGAATCAATGGCGCTGGAGGATATGCATATCCTATCATTCCGTCCCATGAGATCGATAGAGCGTCTACTGCAAATGCTCTTGGATCCGGGCACGGTGACACATACGTCTGCAACTGATTGTTGAGATGTGTCGCAAATAAGTCTATCATTGGCCGTTCCCACTGGTAGCAAATCTGATTGAATACTTGTTTGTTGAGAGTCCACTCCGACGGCAACAAGCGACCCTTCCGTGAAAGGGAGTCTGCTAGTACATTCAGACGACCCGGTATATGATGGACCGAAAGTAGAACCTGATGTTCTAGAGCAAACAGAAGGATTCTCTCCGTCAGATTGAATAACGGAATGGAATGAGTGCCTCCCTGGTTCCGTATATACGCCACTACTGTCGTATTGTCGGACAGAATTTGGACATGAGCTTTGTGAATAATGTCCATCCAATGACGTAACGCAAGCCAAATTGACATCATTTTCTTGATGTTTATGTGCTTGGTTAGGAACTGTGGATCCCAAAGACCCTGGCATCTCGAATCCGTTGGGATCAATGTTGCACCCCAACCTGTTTGACCGGCATCCGTCATAATGGTAAAACTCAGATCCGGCAACTGCAGCGGAACTCCCTGAGTTAACCACTGAATGTTTGCCCAAGTCTGAATCTCTTGTTTCACATGATCTGACAAGAGAACATCTATGTCGAGCGAATGAATCTTCACACTCCAATTCTGAGTTAAGAAAATTTGGAGAGGACGAGTGCGCAACCGCCCCATCGGAATGAGATCCGCGGCGGCTCCGCACAAACCTATCGGTCTCATAAACTCCCTCGCTGTGACTTTGTCTGCATGAAGACAATAGCGAGCGTAACAACTGACTAATTTCGCTCTGGTTAACGGCAGACGAACGAGATTGTTGTGCGTCTCGAAGCTCATTCCCAGATGAGTGAATGACTTGGACGGCACCAGATCCGACTTCTCCTCGTTTATAACAAAACTGAGACGTCGGAGCAATAGAAGCAGATTCTGCATATCGTTCTGAAGCGTTAACTCGTTGCCGTACCTCTGAAGAATTCGTCCAGGTAGGCCGACGTTACCGCAGACGAGTGAGCTCGGAAATACATCATTACCGAGTTCATTACCCGAGTGAAAGCCCAGGGTGCTAGGTTCAATCCGAAGCACATCGTCCGGAATTGATACACAACTCCTAGGACTGCGAAGCGTAGATACTTTCTGAATGTCGGATGTACTATGACATGAAAGTACGCATCCTTGAGATCTATGCTTGTAGCATAATCGTTCACCCGAATACTCGCTCTGACTGACCGAATCGTTTCCATATAAAATTTCGGAGCGACGATCAGCTTGTTTATCCAGCTAAAATCTATAACTGGACGGAACGAGCCGTCTGGTTTCGGAACCAGAAACAGATGGCTGTAGAATCCCGGTGTTTCCTGGTCTTCTCCGACCTCTACCGCGTTCTTCATTAAAAGAGACTGCACCTCCAATAAGAGAGCTTCTCTTTTCTGCGGATTTGATGGAAGTTGAGTCCATTTTGGACTTCGAGTTAATGGAGGCTTTCGTTTGAAGGATATTCTTAGACCTTCCGAAATCACCTCTCTCACCCAAGGGTCATCCGTAATCGACGCCCACTCTTCTGAAAAACTCGACAACCTTCCGCCAACCGGAACGCGATAGAGGTTGAAGCCATCACTTTTTGAACCTGCGAGGCCTGCGGGAGGAGAAACCACGTCCTCCACGACCCGCACCTTGTCCCGTTGACCTCGGGGCGTCCGACCGATTGTCCCGGCCCGAAGGACGTCCCGCACGAGAGTCGCTGCCTTGACGGTCTCTTGAATAAGACCAAGAGGACGCACCGGAACCTTTCTTGGGCGCATTAGACCCAGAAGTGCCTGTCTTATTCTTCTCTGTCATATCCGACTTTTTGGAAGCGGATTTAAACAACAGAGAATCTGAAACTTTCTTCGTAATTTTATCATAAATTGCAGAAAGCTTGCCGTCGAATAGAAGTTCTCCGGAGACCGAAGCGACTCTGAGAGAGTTCTTCACCTTACTATCCATGCGTGTGGATGTAGCTAAGGCTGCGTCACGTCTAACCAACTCCAGGTTTGCCACTGAAAGGGCGGAGTTATACGTGGAATAAGCCACTGCCCTTGAAAGAAGTCTTAATGAGGATTGTATATCCTGGAATTCTTTCCCTTGAAGATGCAGTGATAACGCCTTTGTAAGGTGGTCTGCGTAAGATAAAGCATCTAAACTGGCCCTGTTAGACGTGATTGTCGTATTCAACACCGCGTTTGGAACGGACATAGACGACGGTAACGACAATTCTAAGTCTTCCGCCTCGTCGTCAAGACGCAGAGGAACTCTCGGAATACCCTGTCCTGCCGTATCGAATTTATTCCTTGCATTAATGAAAGGCAGGTTAAGAGCATTGGAGGACAAGAAACCAGCTTTGCCTGTTTTGGAAGCAAGCTTGAATATAGCGTCGTTCAATAATTCAAATGTTCATGTGACATTATTGGACTGAGACGGAAACTCAGGGACAATGTCTCTGAACCGCTCAAAGAATTCAGTGTCCAATGACGCTATTATTCTCTTGTCCGGAACCGCAGCAGTCTGGCCCGACGGAACAACGTGAGGAAGGAAGTGTCGGATAAAATCCACGGCAGCTTTATGTTGTTCCGAAAGAGATAGCTCCAAGTCATCCGTATTCCTTTCACCATCCGGTCGGACCTCACGATGCTCCCGGTCGTCCGCACCCGATGCTTCGGCAGAGCGTACCGACCCAGCGCCGTCGGATAATTCCCGATCCGACACCGATTCTGTTGGCTGCTGGGATGCTGCGATAATTTGTGCTATCTGAGCAAGCACGTCCGTCATCGAGGCCTGCGGAGTGGCGGTCTTTCGCTGCTTCGCCAAGGGAAGCTCCGCATCAACTGACTCCCGCATACTCTTCCTATGTGAACGTTCGGAGTCTACCAGCCTCGTGTCCCTGGCTACCGGATGGCGTGACCTGGTCGCCGAAGAATTCTTTATCGGCGAAGCTGGTAGAATCTCCGCGGTCACGTAGCCAAGGTCCGGGCGTGTGCGCTGGTGAGAGGATGAGGAAGCCTGCGCAGTCTCCGAGGACTGCCTAAACAACGGAGCGTCCCGAGCGACGGACGTGTGCTCCGCTTGCGACACATTTTGTACCACAACATCAGGTCTGATGTTGTTGTACGAGAGAGGGGCCTCTCTCGCTCGCAGCCCGGCTGGACCTGGACGAGCTAGGAACCGGACTAGAAGGCTTCCTCCGATCTCTCCTAACATCCGCCGTCACTGGGTGTGCACCTAGTATATTTATAGTGCTCGCATCACCCAACATTTCCTCCTGGACCGCAACGGACAAACCCGGCTGCCGAACCATTCGGTGAATGGACGCTACACCGGGCGAGCTAGCGGATGACAGCGCCGTCGATCCTACTAGGGACCTCTTAGGCAACTGCCGTATCTCCATGAGCACTTTTGCCGCTAACTCTTCATTCAATTGTGACGACGGAGGCGCACTCTTGGAAGATAACATGGAAACATCACCCTGTTCTTGTTCGTCTGAAATAGAAACTGATAGACTAGAGTGACCCTGCGGAGAAAGGACCGGTATAGCCCTTTCTCCACTAACAACATACCGTGACACACGTTTCCAATGTTTGTCATCCCAATATTGACATATTGAACAGGAGTTAGTGCGAGTACACTGACTACAATTAATACAATGATCATGAAAATCAGAGGAAGATTTCTTCCTATTACAATTTGAACAATGTCCTTTCATTGTGAAAAAACAACAACAAGTCCTAGTACTCGCAGAAACCCCTAAACACAAAGATACATAATAACATGATCCATTAATATTGAAAAAAGCAAATGAAATTCAAAATAATTTTTTAAAAATATTTTTTCAGCGCAGCCCAAGTTTCTGAAAAGTAACGTTGAGCCCCAATGGATCCCAAGGGTAAGTGTGGTCAAAAAATTTTAAAATTATTTTAAATAATTATTGCAACACTTACGGGTAATAATAATGTATCTTGTAGTGAGATAAACTACTCCAAAGGCAAAAAGTCCCCCTCAAAAAAGACTGTTGCCAATGTAAACAAGAAGTGTAAAAACACCAGAAAACATGACTCCAGGCACTGACAATACTGGCCCGAAATCAGTTATCAAAATTACACACTATCTGATGCAAAACAGAGACTTCCAGAGAAGAATCTGCAGAACATCAGATGGTAGATGCAGAACACAACGTCTAAACACCCATGGGTGAAAACGTAAACATGGGGAAAATAACAGAATTCATTCTGTAACCAAGCTAATTCTCCCAAGAAATTTTAGGAGTAATCTTACTCAAAAAATATGCCAAAAGAATGGGAGAATAGCAAGGGGGGACTTACAGGATAAGGAGAGAGGAAACACTGAATAAGCAGTGCAACTTCAAAGTAAGAATGACAACAACAGGCCCATGCCTCGAAAATAGGCAACTTAACATAATTTTATAACAAAATTTTAAGTTACAGCCCTGATTATTTTCTGTCACTCCTTTTTCCTCTCCTCCTTCTCTATCCTCCTTAGAATCACCATTTCTCCAATATTTATGTGTCTGGCATCATTTAAACTGAGACTTACAAGCACAAAGATCAGTGAGATGTTAACTAATGAAGGGCCAAACAAAGAATGGTGATTGGCGCCAATTTCGGAACGTCCTTGACACTGCGCATGCGCAGTGGGGGCAAAGTATGGAGGTCCTTTAGGACATGATTTCTTTTGGTTTTAGATGCAAATTTTGGGGATTGGGTGGCAAAATTTGTGTTTGGCCCTAGATTTTTTAGAGTTAGCACCAGCTAAGTCTGGGTCATTGGTACAGTATAAAAATATTATCATTCATTATTTGATGTACATTTGACTATCACTTGATACTATTTTCAAACCGAGTTGGAACATAACTCTCAGGCCTGGCATTTTCAGGACAGCGATTTATTTGCTCACCTACTGCTCGCCTTAAACAAGCCAAGACCAATACTGGTTCTGGACCTGTGTCACTGTATGCAACAGATCTGAAAATTAGATACACGATACAACTCATCATTATGAAGCAGCAGACCAAATATAAAATCATTCCTTTTCATAGAATAGAAGCCAAGAAAACTTTCACGGAAAAAGTGTTTCGGACGGACTCACAGAATGACGGACTGACAGATGGAGTCGAGTGGTTACTAGACCTGGCGACGCAGGTAAAAAATTAAGGAGGGCGAAAACTAGCCCTCCTGGCCTAAGAAAACAATGATTACCACAACCGCCTAAAACTCACATCTTTTAATATCTTTGCTACATGTATTTTAGTGGTCTCTGTAAGATGGCCACACTGCCCCTCCCACATCTCTGGGCCTTACTAAGGCCCAGAGGTGTGGAAGGGACAGTGTAGCTGCCTCACAGAGACTACCTTGTTACAAACACCAAATAAAATGTACAAAGCCCACTTGGCAGAATATTGATTAACAGTGAAACTTCATTTTGCAATTTTGGCTTTTGTAAGCTTGAGGAGAGCTAATCGCTCACCCAGGGCATGCGAGGGGAGCGAGTTTTAGTCCTCCTACATTTTTAAGAATGCCAGGCCAGAACTCTGTTGAATTTCAATTCAGGTTCCTTATTCCTTATTAAGGCATTTATAATTTTAATTCATTGCCCTTCTCTTCTGCTCAGTATTTACATTGCCAAGTTTGAAGATCATGTGATCCTTTCTTCTTGACTATCAGTCTCTTGTTTCATTGACCAAGGCCCATTTGGAGGCATGATCTGGTAAAGTCTGTTTATTTTTCAACATGACAAGATGTGAGAAAAGTTAAGATGTACAAAAGTCAAATTACTGACTTTACAATATGTCAAGCAGAATTCAGTGCACATGTGGTTTGAAAAGATGGTAATACTAAAAATTCCAACACAGTAAACACAACAGGTTTGTAAGTAGGAATTTGACTAGTTGACTGCACAACTAGCGACATTTCCAAAAAGGATGATGTTAAAATCTCTGTTTTTTAGGGCTGTCGCGATTGTTCGATAAGTTGACTAACAGACTGTTGTTGTAGTTGACAGTTTATAAATTTTAGTCGATCGTTGTTTATTTTCTAAGTAGTACAAGTTTAAATTGCACTGTATAATCAGGTGAAAAACAGTTTGATTATTAGCCTTTGAAATGTCTAACCATAGTTACTTGTAATATCCAAAGGCCTCTGTTTTCCACACGATTGTGTTGTTCTTCTGAAATATTATTTTTTTATCAGTTGTGGTATGAATACAGTTACAACTAAAAGTCCTGTCCTGAAATGCGCACATATAGCATGTTGATCTGTGCGTTAATCTACACGTTATGACCATAGTAAGGCTATCAAATTGTGTAC
Organism: Pictodentalium vernedei; assembly: GCA_031216915.1. Lineage (NCBI taxonomy): Eukaryota > Metazoa > Mollusca > Scaphopoda > Dentaliida > Dentaliidae > Pictodentalium > Pictodentalium vernedei. The sequence continues at coordinate 33,005,787 of CM062288.1, read as the reverse complement.
ATGCGGCCTGTGCACAAGCAATGTTTCAGCCAATGGACCTCCGGGTAAGCCGGAGGTCCATTGGCAAAAACATTGTCTGTGTTTGTTATGAGTAACCAGGAGAACCTGCCGTGCTTTGGATGCCATTCGATATGGCAATTGCGTGCAATTCCTACGTGCAATTAAGCCTAGATAAGCGCACATTTCGTGACAGGACTTCTAGTTTTAACTGTACGATCAGCGACTTCCAGGAAACATTGGTGCCTTCTCTCAAATCTGTAAGCTGATTGCAGATATTTTGTGTTCTATATACCACAACCTTCATTTTGATGTATGATTTGTGGATTTGTGTACATTTAATTTATGGAATATCCAAGCTTGGAATTTCAAAGTAAACAAATTTCTCTTACTTATATAGCGCCTTAAGGAGTCGTCCAACGTAACTTTGGGCATTTTTTTTTAAATTTCCACAATGCCCTAGATACAAATTAAAGCGGTGAATAACAACATATTATATACAAAAATAATGACAAAAGTATACAAAACCCGAATTTATCCACTTTTTCAAAATTTTTTTTGCTTTTGATAATGAAGAAATTGCCAGCTGCATAAGTAACCATCAGGATTAACAAGGAATAGAATGGTAATTCAAATGTCTGAGTTGTAAATAAAAGACTCCACACTCGTAGAAAGCATATTTATCATTTCATCACCAATGTGGTGAGAACGCTCAGGGGAAAATGGTTGACCACAAATGCTTGATTCTGTTTGGGTGACATGTTTGTTATGATCACATGGGTTTTGGGCAAAGTTGAGAAATGATTTGATTTCCCATGGTCTGAACTCTTCAAACATTTAACATTTAACTGCTGTTTTTCAATCTGGGAGGCGATGTGATGTACAACTCATGACACATTCATAAGTAAATATTCAACTGACAATGTGATAATTGCAAGATACAATCCATAGTACCGCTGTAGGGTTCAGAAACTATACAATGTGGTGCAAGTTTCAGCAAGGGATTAATACGCCACCGATTCAAACTACTATTCTTTGGTTGGTGACGATGATTAAAACATAAAAGTGGAAAATTATATTTGAAAACAAAAATATATTCACATCAACATACATTACAGTCTTCACAATTGTGTATTTAAGAAAAAATAATTTTACTGTCGCCAAACTATATTAGTGACATAAAGAAGGCTTGATGAAGTCTGCTGTGAAAAAAGAAGACCAATGTCAAGGAGAATTATCAGAAAGGTTTCTTCCTGTTCACCAAATATAGCGAAATGCTGTACCATCATAAATTTAAATATCTCACTCACACAACTGCATTGTGTATAAGACGGATCAATGTCAATTTTGAGCACTATTAGCACCAAAAGGTTGAGATAATCTATGTGTGTTGACACTCTGTGGACAGAAATAGAAAAAATCCGCTAGACAGACAAAAATCACATGAATTACCAAAATGAGACCACAATATGTCATACTAATTAAGTGTTTAGATAAATGAATTTAATAACCAACACAATTCCAATATTGTTCAGACCGGTAACCCTCTGCCTATAAAATTAGTATTGGTAAGCAGATCAGTAACTAATGTTCTTAAATCTCACGAGAAAACAACAGTCAAGCCTTCCAAACAGCAACTACAGAAGGCTAATAGTTCCAAAATAAACAAGAGCTATTGCTGAAGGCAATTATACCCCCACTGCAGTGCTGGACTGATGAAGCATAAATGAATAAAAAAAATAATAATCTGACAACACCGAAAATCATTCTAGTCTTGGGAAATGTTACATAATTACATACCAAGTTCCATAATAATTTACTTAAGTTATGATAGTTATGAATGTTCTCGGATGGACTCACACACAGACAGATGGACGGACAGATGCATGGACACATAGACGGACGGACGAATGTAATCCAGTGGGGGTATAATGGAGCACACCAAATCATGTACATAAATGAATTAGAAGCCAGGATTTCTAACTAAGTGTAGTTGATTGGTGAAAATATTCTGCATGTGGTACAGGTAATTTTTGGTTGTTTTGGCCACACTTGAATATTCAAATTACGCTCTTGGCAGCTGTCATTGCTCATACAATGCCAGAAATGGACACACATAATACTAAATGAGGAAGTTTGGCAGTTTACCCTTTTTGGGTGTTATCGGTCTCATTGTATTTTACCAATACAGATCTCATGTAAAATAGCACAGTATTGTGGGGGATGTGGTCACAGCAAACTCACAAAAGCCACATTGGACATTCTTCAGTTTACATTGCTGCACTTGCTCATGACTCCATACTCATTCTTCTGAACTGTGTGGATTTGACCTTTGGTGAACTTCATAAAGGGTAAACACACACAAGAAAAATGGCAGCCCCTTTGAAATGCAGGCAACCTAAATTACAATTGGTCTTGTAGTCCGTTCCTTGCAAGAATGATAAAAAGATTTCTCTGAGTCTGTACTAGAAGGATTTCAGAATCTAAGGTATTTTATTGTATAAAATCTAATCTCTTACGAAGGCCATAGCAGACTTTCAGACATTGCTTTCTGCCACATGGTAATGGTTCCATGGCAAATATTAGTTTCCAAAAAATCTATGTTTCATTCCAAACAAACTGATATATAATAATTTATAATTCATTTCACTGTGCACTTTCTTGTCCGACTAAATATTTTTCGGCCTTTTCTGTGACGTCTCCCAGTTATCATGAACAACCCAAGAACACCCAACGGTCATGTAATACACCACTGTAAAGCTTATTCATTCCCCTTTCTATTGATACTGAGTATTGTTGGATACGTTGTGTGAATCAAATTTGAGGGGGGAAAAACTAAGATGAGTGCTATCGTTTTCGAAAAGCGAGCTGTTTAGCTTGTTAATATTTATATACCATTACAGGGGCACGTCAGCATAGATTCAAAAATGGTATCAAATATCATTTTTCTTTCGATTTCCCAGCTTGTGCCGAGTACCTGTGGTTAAGGTTTTGTATTTATACAAAAACATGGCCGATTTCAAAATTTTCGTTGACACCTCGAGAGTCTTCAAATGACGGTAATTAAAGGATAAAACATAGTTTGGATCAATATAAACTCTGCCCAAATGTAAAGAAATATGTGTACTATCGGTTGCAGCTGGTAATAAGGGCGAAAGCTTGATATATATTTCTAATTTCGAGTTTTGAGTTCCATAAAAACTTTATGGGAACTTTTTCTATAGGACTGAATGGGAAGAATCTGAACGTAGAGGGGGTAGCACTACGTTCGGATCTCTGAACTACAGACTTCCAGGAACCAGTGGTGCCTACAGTCGACTCTATGAGTTGATTACACGTGTTTCGTGTTCTATACATCTCAATCTTGATTTTGATGTATACTTAATTTGAATTGAAGGAATATCAGAGGTGAGAATTTTCAAAATAAACATAATTTCATTACTTATACAGGCCCTTAAAGCTATTCGTACATCAAATTATCGCGATCCAAATAATTTCCTTTAAAGCCATAGTTACATTAACAATACTTTTTATAGTTACATCAAAAATACTTTTATTCCCGACGAAAATTGTCGAAATCTAAATTTATTTGGAATTTGTTTTCTCTTTGGTTAATATTCGTTTTTGTCTGCCGCCATTTTGATGACAACACCGACACTGTGGAGCAAGACGAATTCTGATTGGTTTCTTGTGTCCAATCGGGACCGATTTGTCTCTTTCGACAGAGATTTTATCCAAAAGGAAAAAAAACAGTTTATCCAGAGCACATGGGGTCCGGGTGTTTTCAACCTCGGGAATATTCGGCCCCAGGTATTTTTCCGGGAACATTCGGCCTCAGTTGAAGCCAAATGTTCCCACTTTTGGTAAAAATTTCCGGAGTTTGGGAGTTGAAAACAAGAAAATACAGCAGTGCTGTGCAAAAAAGGACGACGATAAAATGCCAATACAATTTTACTGAAAAGACCATCTTTAAAATAATAAGACTGAGTATCACAAATGTAGTTTCATATAAAATATTATATTGAGGAAAAATCTGAGGAATAATTCATTTAAACATAAACAGATCAATTTGAAAACAAATCAAAATATATTTGATTTTCGGTCAATATATTGTGGAAAACAATGAAGATGGGGGGTTTTATTAATTTATATTTTTAAAATTTTTTTAGTATCTTTCTTCAGTAAATATGCAGTTTTCAGAAACTTATTCGTGAGGAACATAGAACATTGTAGTGCTCTGGAAACAAATGTTTTTCTGACAATTGTTAAGCCAAAAATGAAAGGGAATAAACCTTTTTTTCAAAGAATGCATCTGAAATTATAAGAAAAAAACATGACATGAAGAGCAAATATAAAGATTATTTTGTATGCAAATCACGTCGCTTTTCCAACAGCACTGAACGTTCTGAATTTACGGCATTTTCTGTAAATACGATCAGTTCTATCGGGGTTTTCTATCAATAACCTCAGAGTACACAACGTAAGAAAATTAACTCGTTATACGGTGTCTGGACGATGCGGACCGTGTACGATTCGGATCGGATTTTTATAAAGGACGTTTCGGCCCATATCTATTGACTAATCGGACCATATTGCTGGCCGATTCGGATCAGATTATCGGACGATTCGGATCATGTTTGTGGACGATTCGGATCAGGTTTCTGGGCGATCTGCCCAACAGACACACAAGCCAGCACAAACATACACACTTCACAAGACATCACAGACTTGTCTTTTGAATTAAATAGGCCTAGAGCTTTAAGTGCTAATTTCAGTGAGCCATTTCCATTAAGTTCACTGAAACAATACCGACGTAGCGGTATTGTTTGTAGTTATCACAACAGATAATTCTGCGAGTAATTATGAAACAACTAATCCTGTGCTTCTGGGTCATGTCAGGGAAGAGGAAAAAAGACGTGACGTCAACATTGACCTGCCTGTTTTTATTTGCAATGCATTTTGGGTCCGTATACCGAATTTGGTCAAAATCGGCCCAGTAGTTGGCCCGTTACTAAGGGGCGCTCTAGTTGCCGGGGAAGTCACGTGACATCAACATTGATTGTCTGTTTTCATTTGCAATGCATTTTGGGTCCGTATACCGAATTTTGTCAAAATCGACTCAGTAGTTAGCCAGTTGCTAAGGGGGCGCTTTGGTTGCTAGAAAAGTCACGAGACGTAAAATTCGATCTGTCAGTTTTCATTTGCAAAGCATTTTGGGTCCGTATATCGAATTTGGTCTAAATCGGCCCAGTAGTTAGCCCGTTGCTAAGGGGGCGTTCTGGTTGCTAGGGAAGTCACGCGACGTCAACATTGATCTGTCTGTTCTCATTTGCAATGAATTTTGGTTCCGTGTACCGAATTTGGTCAAAATCGGCCCAGTAGTTAGCCCGTTGCTAAGGGGGTGGTCTGGTTGCTATGGAAGTCACGTGACGTCATGATTGATCTGTCTGTTTTCATTTGCAAAGCATTTTGGGTCCGTATACCGAATTTGGTTAAAATCGGCCCAGTAGTTAGCCCGTTGCTAAGGGGGCGTTGTGGTTGCTAAGGAAGTCACGTGGCGTCAACATTGGTCTATCTGTTTATATTTGCAATGCATTTTGGGTCCGTCTCCGAATTTGGTCAAAATCGGCCCAGTAGTTAGCCCGTTGCTAAGGAGACGCTCTGGTTGCTAGGGAAGTCACGTGGCGACACCACTGACCTGTCTATTTTCGTTTGCAATTCATGTTGGGTCCATGTATCAAAATTGGTCAAAATTGGCCCAGTAGTTTGCCCGTTGTTAGGGGCGTGCTTTACTTGCTATGGACGTCACGTGACATAATCAGTGACCCATTAACCTCCCCCCCCCCACACCCAATATATTAAGGGTCCCTTGACCCAATGAGGCTGAAAGCAATGGTGGAGAGAGCCATCACTTGTTCTAGCGTCCGAGTATCCTTGAAAAAATGTAACCTCATTTGTCCTCGGTTCCTTTGGGAAAAATCCCTAAACGTTTAATCAGTGATAGTCATTCTCGTGAAGTCTCATCTCGCTAACTACTTCCTACGTTAAAAAAAGTGTGAAATTAGTATAAAGGACTCACGAGTTTCGACGTAGGCTTCGCCTCCGTCTCAACTCGGCCGCCTCCGGCGCATTCGTCCTTTAAAACAATATTTTTTTAGTTCACTTTGTTGGTTTTTTGTATTTCTTTGTGTTTAAGGTCACATATTTATGCACAATGGCTAATCGTGATCATGCCAGTTTCACTGAACGGGGATCGAACTCGGGGCCTCTAGCATAGAAGACCAACAGTCTACCAGTGAGCCATCGTGCTCTCTTCCTTTTTGTAACCGTTATGGATAACATGCTGGGGCTGCTCACAAACCAGCGACTGTTTGGGTTTCTTTTTCTTTTTTCTAAATCAACAAACTGCGGTTTCACTGAGTATTCTTAAGGAAATCAGATTGTGTGCCAGTATATATAAAGTCAAAATGTGTTTTATATTGTATGCCGAATGTTCCCGAGGCCGAAAAGACCGACTCCAAGCAGATCGATGTACTCGCAAAAAAGAATTATGAAAACAACTAGAGTTATTGATTCTGAAGAACCATAAGCTTTTCCAGACGAGAGGTCGTGATATTCTTTTAACTGTATAACTAAAGTACCATTATTGATGCCCTAAGAAAGGTGGGTAGAGAAGTCTCAAATTTATGACTCAGTCTGATAAAAAATAATTAAGGTTAAAATCATCACTTTTGACGGCGAGGGTTAATATCATAATTCCCGCATAAAAGACTACTACAAAAAATGAAGAGCTACTGCATCGGGGAGGACATCTTAAATTGGGCAAAGGATTTCTTGACAGATCGGAAACAAAGGGTTATAGTAAATGGCAATCAATCATCTTGGAAACCAGTTACTAGTGGGATACCACAAGGTAGTGTCCTCGGGCCAATTTTGTTCGTTATCTATATAAACGATCTCCCAGATAACGTAGAATCTCCAACATACCTCTTACAAAAAATTATAGAAACTCAAATCAACATCAGATAGTAATAGATTACAAGAGGATCTAAGCTTACTGCAGTTCTGGTCAGATAAATGGTTATTAAGATTCCACCTCCAAAAATGCAAAGTATTAACAGTATCAACATCGTCTAAGAAATTGGAAGAAAGTACACTACCCGAATATCATCTAAACGACACTACAGGAAATAAGGTTATTCTTTCTAGATCGACAGAAGAAAAGGATATAGGAGTTATTATAAACAACCACCTGAATTTTGAAAAACATATACAAACACAAGTAAATAAAGCAAATCAAACTGCAGGCCTAATTCGTAGAACTTTTCAATTTCTTGAAGAAGGAACATTTAAAAGCCTATACCAAGCATTAGTAAGACCGCTTCTGGAATATGCAGCGGCAGTATGGCCACCATACAAGATTAAGGATATTAACACTATTGAAAATGTACAGAGAAGGGCCACGAAACAACTGAGCAACCTGAAAAATTTAGATTACGAAGAAAGACTTCGGAAATTGAAAATGCCAACATTAAGATATAGAAGATTGAGGGGCGATATGATTGAAATGTACAAAATATGTAAGAACATTTATGATCCAGATGCAACAGTAGGCCTTATCAACTATAATGAAAATCAAACAAGGAGACACAACCTGAAATTAGCCAAGCAGCCTAGTAGACTTGAGCTTAGAAAAAATTCATTCATTAGAAGATCTATAGACATTTGGAATAGTTTGCCCCAGAAAATTATTGATTCAAAATCGGTTTTTGAATTTGAAGTCAGACTTGATCGGCATTGGGCAAACTTAGATCTAAAATATGACTATAACTCAAACTACGACAAACCCGGAAGTCAAACACAAGATAAACATGGAATGGATAGAGAGGAAGATAAGGATATCGAGGCCTAGTAGCCTGAGTCCTTCGAAGATCCTAAGGTATCCTAAGGTATCAAGATCGTCGTCAGTAGTAGGAGATGGATGGATCGGCTCCTAATGGCCGGACCCAGGAAGTGACGTCATGTCACGTGACCCAGTGGCGCCATGTTGTGTTATGGCAACCTGCGTGAGCGGCCATTTGTGACGTCATCTCCATATTGATACGTGGTGTTAGAGCGCGTGTGCAGCGTATGTTGTTAGGGTGATACGTGTTTCCGTCGGCCATTTTGTATACTGGAGGCCGCCATCTTGGTTTCTATGGTAGCAAGTGGTTGCTGTGTTATGTTACCCAAAGGCTTCTAATAGGACAGGGGGTATGTTCGGGGGGTATGTTTCTCTTGTACAACAGTAATTTCCCGATTCGTAGAATTACCAAAATAAACCCGACAATTCCACCAAATCACCAAAATCCACCGTAAACTACCGAAACGGACTTGTATTACCACATTTTATCGGTTTAGCACGTAGTGCTATAGTACCAGGAGGGGGTGAGTTCGATTGAACTAGAGTACACACAATTACCCAAATAGACCCGACAATCCCTCCAAATCACCAAAAACGACTTTATTTACTATTGATTCCCGCAGAATCTTTTTTAGGGTCGCCATACCAGGGCTTATAATAGCAGCACGTAGTTCTATAGTACCGAGGGGGACCCCGGCGGTAAGTTCCTTTGAACTAGAGTATATCTAATTACCGCGGAATCGGATAAGAATCCCAGTTAACGGAATTCCTCATATAGCCTGTCTATAGATGTTTTACATTGAACGCTGTATAAAATGGTACATGTTGGGGGAATGAAGCAATCAGATTGAACATTTTGAAGGCCCGAGCGAAGGTATAGCTAGGAAGTAGTGTTACAAGTCAGTAGTAATGGTTCAAAGCTGCAACAGTGGTAGAAGACTATAGTATTGGGTGGTTGCTGTCGTTTGAGCAGTGACTTTTCAGTAACTGCTCGATAGCTTTTAAGGGGAATTTGGGATAGGTATTTCATGGGATGGCCTAGAAGGCTGGGCCAAACAAGTAATAGTATCCTTACATAAGTATCTTCAAACAATACAATGCCAGGCCATAGGTATCCTCAAATACCGAAATGAGTCGAAGAGCAGTATGTGCGAGTCACTCGAATGAGCAATTGCTCTATAGCTTATTTGCTTGATAAGATTCAAGTCGTTCGAGCAATATGTCGAATCAATTGATTGAGCAATTACTCTAAAGCCCATTTGCTCGATGGGCTTCGAGTCGTTCGAGCAATGACTTCAGTAACGGCTCGATAGCTTACTGGCTTTTGGAATGATATAGGCTTTTGTTATACACAAGGGAGATAACTCTGCATACAGATTATGGGAAATTAAGCAATCTGATTGGTTAGTTACCTGCACTGAAGTGAACTGATTGGATTATCTGGAAAAGAAGAACAAGAGTACTTGGGATGGGTTTAGAACAAGGCTGAACAGACTAGAAAATCTAAATACAGTAACAAAACTGTTCCAATGGATAGGCTCTTGTATTCTTCTGGAGTATACTCCGATTCAATCTAACGCACCCTATAGCAATACTGAAAACCGGGGGTAACAGCAATACAAAGGGACGCTCCAATTATTGAAAACAAGTAGGATTCATGGGGAATCTGAGCCTAGTAAACAATTATCGGGTTGTTAGTGGTAATTAGATATACTCTAGGAGCTTACCCCCAGCCCCCCCCCCCCCCCCCCCCCCAGTTACTATAGCACTATGTGCTGCTATTGTAAGCCATGATGTGGCGACCCTAAAAAGATTCTGTCGGAATCCGTAGGAAATAAAGTCGTTTTTAGTGATTTGGAGGGATTGTCGGGTCTATTTGGGTATTTCTGCGAATCGGGAGAATTACTCTTGTACAAAGGAACATACCCTCCGAACACACCCCTGTCCTATTAGAGACCTTTGGGTAACATAACAATCACGACGGAAACACGTAATCACCCTAACAACACGCGCTGCGCGTGCGCACTAACACCACGTATCACTATGGAGATGACGTCACAAGATGGCCCCTCATGTGGGTTACCACAACTCAACATTGTGCCACTGGGTCACGTGACATGACGTCACTTGCGTGGTCCGGGTAATAGAGAGGCCGACCCACCCATCTACTCTCTCACTGTCGTCCGACAAGTCTACGTCCGACAGAAGGAGTTATATTTGTTTGGCCACATACCCATTGAGAGCTGTAGCTATTTGAAAACGGTCCATTTTATTTCAAGTTACCCTAAGTTTTGATGCTTGGCACCTTATTGGAGAGTTAATGAACGCTTACCGAAATAATTCTTCTCAAAGGTCTATTTTTTTCTTGAAAATCTGTAAGAACCACTGAAGAAAATTCACGCAAAATGTGATATTTTAAGGTTCTTAAGGGCTGTCTCTCTTCTCAGTCTGTCAAAACACGGATAAGGCTTGTTTTTTTTAATAGGCCTATCCTTACAAATCAAATAAGTTGTAGCATAACCGCAATAAACTAAGTATACTGCTGCTCCTGCACTGATAAGATCAGAGTCTGACATCATTTTCTGGATAAGCTATCAGTGAGATTGTTTACAGTTGGTTATTCTACAGCCTTATTTTGACTTGTACTGTACTTACAAAATTAATCACCAATTAATTCCATGCCCGATAAAAGAAGTTATGATCTATTTGTCGCACATCAAGGACGACGAAGACGGGGGTGGAGTTGGGGGGGGGGGGGATTCTAAGGAGGCTTCAGCACCCACCCCCCCCACCCACCCACACACAAAACTTTTTCCGCCCAGTATGTTGTTTAGAAGCGATCTGTACAGTCTCTTTCGCCAGTTAACCACACTTGCTTTGGGTAATCCTTGTAACAAAGTAACAAATTATGGCACACTTAAATTATATTTCGGCTCTGTGTGATCTCGTTTGACATGCTTAATCGTCAGATACCCAATTTTGTTTATCGGGATCCCGGGGATGTTCTCGATCTAGATTTTTGAAACTTTTCTGCCCCACGAGGACTCAGTGTTTAAAGAACTGCGTTAAAATGATACTGAAAATACAAGGTAATTCGAGTGTTTTTGGGGTCTAATTTTATCAAAATTTTCTTCCACCGGTCCGAACCATGCCCCCCCCCCCCCCCCCCTTCGAATAAGGCTTCCGGCGTCCCTGCACATTGCTTTTGTGTGCGAAAATAGACAATTTTTATTAAAATTTTGAAGTTTGGTAGCCTGCGAGAGGTTTAACAAATGCTACCAGAATACTTCCTTCATGCAGTATATATTGTCTAGCCAAGATCTTCAAAAGACCATTTTTTCTTGAGCAAGAAGCGTTTGGGAGAAACTCACAAAAGCGTGATTTTAAGCTTTCAAGTGGTCTCGTCTTCACCTCTCAAAAAAACGGTTAAATCTTTTAATACTCTTCCTCACCTTACAAAATGGATCAGAGATGAATTCTGCATCTGACAGAAGAAGTTATGTTTGTCTGCCGCATATCCATTGGGTGCCGTGACTACTTGAAAAACAGCCCATTTTATCAAAATTTCGAAGTTTGGCAGCCTGTAGAGGGGTGAAGGACATTTGATGGAATAGTTCTGCCATGCCGCATGTATTGACTAACTAGGATCTGCCAATGACATTTTTTCTAGAAAATCCTGCACGAGGGACTTGGGAAAAATCCACAGAAAATCGTGGATTTTTAAGATTTGAAAGGAGTGTATTATTTAACCTGCCCCCAAATCAGTTAACTCTTGTATTTTTTTAATGCCTATTATTACTTGCAAAATTGATCCCCAGTGCATTCCGCGTCTTGATAAAAGTTATTTTTTACAGTCGCATACCCATTGAGTGAATGGTGGGTGCCTGAAAACAGCCCAATTTAACCAAATTTTGACGTTTGGCAGCCTACGAAGCGCTAAACAAACGCTTACCGGAACATTTTGTCCTGGCAACATTTAACACGACACGAAGACCCTACCAATGGCCAATTTTTCTTGAGAATCTGCAAAAGGCGTTTGGAGAAATCCACGGAAAGCGTGAGTTTTAAGCTTGTACCAAGCCTGAAATTACGGCTTTGTTTTTAGAATACTCTTAATAGTAACAAAAATAATCCCACACGAATTCTGCGTCTGGTAAAATAAGATACGTTTAGCTGTGTCCAAACTCACTGGGTGTTCTTTGTGCCCTTAAACAGCATATTTATCAAAAATATAGACGTTCAGCAGCCCGTGGACGATTAAAAAACTCTCACCGAGATATTTTGTCCATGCTCCATGATAATGTGACACCAAGACCTGCTAATGGTCAATTTTATCTTGAGAATCTGCAAGAGGTGTTTTAGAGAAATGCAAGGAAAACGTGAATTAGAAGCTTTTAAGGGGTATCGCTGTTTAACCATCCGCAAATACGTTAAAAGCCTTGGTTTTTTAATACTACTTGACAAAATACCCCCCCCACCACCCCCCACCCA